>WESZ01000128.1:0-102337 GCA_011033785.1 Fusarium cf. falciforme | reverse complement strand
AACTAGGCTGAGATCTTCTCGCAATCGAAAACGGGAGACAACAAGAGCAGGTCCATAACGTGTTCGAGGCGGACACACTCATCTGCATGGTTGTTTGCAGGGATTCGGCCAGACTACGGGAGTGAAGCCCGTCTCAGGTTGTCATGAGCCTGTGATGGAAACCGGGCTGACAGCGGCACGCAACCACACCATAGGCAGACTAGAACAGAATAGGAGGTAGGCCGCATATGATGGCCTGTGTGCTGGCAACGTCGGACTGTTTGTCCTGCGGTTGACCGGTTCTCTGCCGTCTCATCACATCTTTAGATTGCTAGGCAGACTAGCTCAAGGAAGCAGGCTGCTTCATGCAAGCACCCAGGGATGCATTTCACTTCCTCAAGCTCGGAGTTCCTTGAGGATATAACAGGCGTTGCATCCCGTCGAGTTCGACAAGGCTGGTTCTTTGATAGTTTCTCCTTTAGTACATTATTGACAGCTGCTTCACTTCCAACCTCCCAACTAGTATCCCCTGTCCAGTTAGTCCTTCCCGCCTACTGTCTATTTGCTCGGATTTTATTGTTTAGCATCCGAACATTAGCGTCCGAACAACAACTTTGTGTCCTACGCTACAATTCATCATGAGCCCATCTGAGGACTTCTCGAAGCCTGCGGAAAAGAAGGAGAACGGCGTTGACCCTAGGAAGGACCAGGATGATGCTTCCAGTAAGATGGCATTGCATAAAGGAAGAAGACGCTGTTGACCTTGGACAGAACAAAGTGAACCCTCTAGTGAGGGCAGTCAAGGTTTCGACGTGAGCACAATCATGGTGCCTTTGGACGAGGAAGACAAACGTGATTCTGGGTGGGACAAATTCTAATGGGGGACCGGTATGTAAGCGTCACCTTGTAGTGGTCTTCGAAGCTAATTTTGGAAGAATATCGCCAAATCAACATTCTTTTTCTTCTTCTGCTTGCATTTCTACAAGTTCTGTTTCTCAAGGGACTTGTTACAATATGTTTTACGCTCCTTCATGGTCTTGGTCTTGGTCTTAGTCTTGTTGGCCTAGGGTAGCTTCGTACGCGGTAGTCCAATCGCATGTTCTTCGGATCTTCGTTTTTATCCGGTACCGGTCGTCCCCGCTTGGCGGTGACAACTCATGCTCGTTGGCATCGAGCCATTCGACGGCCCGGTGCATCGTTATGTTCTCCCATCAGTGTCTGCACTATCCTATAAAGCCAGCATATCCTCCTCTTTATTTTCTTCATGACCTAGATAGACCTCTACTTGTGACCCTGAACCCGACACTGAGTCTATGATGCCAGATACCTTGGACGAAAAATTGAGGCTACGCGACGGAGCCGAGAAGCTGGAACTGCCTGATGAGGCCGCGCAAATTCTTGGTGACCTACGAACGGCGGTCAACGAAGGTGAAGCAGCTGTGAGGACAGATGGACACAGGAAACTCTGGGTATACGAAAGTCCCGATTTATGCAAGAGGCTTTCTTTTCTCGCCAGCCGCAAGGTTAGGAACCAAGCTTAACCCCAGGTCCTTCGCTAATCTGATCTCAAGATACCGGAGATCCATCAGCTGCTAGATGGAGAACGATTGAGGCCAAGGGAAGCTCCTCATCCCCGGCCAGAAATCTTTGGCTTGGACGAGAATGGCATCCGCAATGCCCCGGGATTTATTGGCCTGGCTATCCTTATCACGGATTCAATGCAAATTTCCATCAAGCGCAACGGGGCCAAGGCCGTCACATATTTTTGGCTTTCCCAAGAGGGACTAATAATCATGCCAGACACGGTATGCATACCTGAAGAGAAACATTTGGGGGAGACACATGAACAAGAGAGGGGTGTGCTGGAGGGAAGGAGCGGGGCTAAGGGAGTCTTCTTTTACACTATGCTTCCTGTGGAACCTAAGCAGTAACCCAACCACGCCAGAAGTCAGGATCTTCATCATCAAAGCTCATATTATCTATCATGTGCCAAGGATCCATTTGTTCAAAGTCCTGGGGCTCTGAACTTCCCTGCCCAAACTCTGGGGCCTGGCTCGCATCAACGGGAACATCCGTCCGTGGTTCTGTGACTCTGGACTCCACGGGCACCCGGGGTGTTGTGCGGGGGGATGGACAGTCCTGTCGGGCTGACGCTGGGTGTGGCATACTTGGGGACAAGTAGGCTTCTGAGCTCTGAGGAGTCCGTGGGTTGCCTGAGCCTTCTCGGGTTATAACCTGGTGTAGCTCCGGACGGGACTCAAGGGAACGTGCTCTGGCGACATGGCTCTGCATCGGCGCCGTGTCTGGCGATGTCCGGATTGCAGGTGGGTGGGGTGGGACATTGCCCTGTTGTGCATAGCATGGCGTCTCTGCGGCGCTATGAGATGGCTCATGACCGTATGGCTGGACAGGCGACGGGTCTTGCATCGATGATTCCAGGTCAAGATCCTTTGCTGTTGTGTTCGCCAGCTCACTCGCGGCCGGTGCCCATTCTGCAGGCTGCTGCGTTGTGTCAGCCTCTGACTGCTGGCTCGGCTGTGGGCTATCTGGAGGCGTTTGGATTGGAAGCTCGCCCTGAGACCCTGATCTGCAATTTAAAGGGAATTCTGTGCCGTGACTCTGAATGGTGGGCGAGTTTGGCCGTATCTGGATCGTGGGCGGCGGTGGCGGGGCGTAGCCCGGTTGGCATTGATGTGTGGGGTGATGAGACGGCGGAGGACTATGCGGTCGGTTGAGCGAAAAGTCCTGTTCTAGAGGAGAACTGGATCTCGAGCTAGACGAAATTTCCACTCTTTGGGCATTAGAGGCGGCTGTAGGAGACCTTGCCGGCGTTGGCTGTGCCGCCTCGGGAGGATCCCTGACAAGAAAAAGGTTCCGCCCGTTGTCATCGGATAAAAACTCTATATTTCTTCTCGCTCGAAGGCTTTGTAGTCGCATGTGCTGGGCGTGTAGTTTACTCAACGGGACGAATGGCGAGTCGATTCGGAAGTCAGCGAAGGACTCTAGGCCTAAGATCTTGCAGACGCCTTCTTGTCTACCAAGTTGAAATGTCAGCGATGTAGAGGCGAAGGAGGTAAAACGAATCTTACGATATGGGTTTTTCATTATTAGCATTGAAGATGCTCCTGATTAGATGCGGAATATAAAGAACGCGCGAGTCTGCAGGGGCTTGTATCCCTTCTCCGAGAATCGACTTTGCAGCTAAATCGGCGATGCTATTGCGATGGTCCTCTGCTTTTTCAGCATATTGGGAGAAATAAAAACGGTTCTCTAGATTTACCGTTTAGGATAGGCACCTTGATATAGATGTACACTTACTAGCATAGGCATCGTAAAGCCGAAATCCCATAAACCCCATCTGATTAATAATTCTGTTCAGGATGGATATACCTTTGACCCATCGTGATCTCCGTTTTTCTTCCTTGGTGCCCAGATACGGTGCGCTCATGCCTAAACTCGTCTCGACCATTTTCAAGCAGCTTGCTACTAGGAATAAAAACCATGTCGTAGCCTTAGCTTCGGCATCATGAGCCTTGCCGAGTTGCCAAATGGTAGTTGAGTTTTGAGTACGAAGCTCACGAAGCTCACTCTGGTGCTCCTTGACTTGTATGCAGCCATTGGCTAACTGCACGGGCAACTCTACGACGAAGTCAATGTAACGAGACACCTCTGTGGCCTTGTCCTCAACGCATAGCTGTTTCAGTCCATCCGTGGCCTTCTTCACGACGGCTTTAGCATCCTTTTCTTGCATTACCTTCTCTAGATCGTCTTGTTGTGGGTTCTCTTGTTGTGGGCTGTCGGGCCGTGGGTTCTCTTGTCGTGGGTTCTCTTGTTGTGGGCTGTCGGGCCGTGGGTTCTCTTGTTGTGGGTTCTCTTGTTGTGGGCTGTCGGGCCGTGGGTTCTCTTGTNGTGGGTTCTCTTGTTGTGGGCTGTCGGGCCGTGGGTTCTCTTGTTGTGGGTTCTCTTGTTGTGGGCTGTCGGGCCGTGGGTTCTCTTGTCGGCGTCGTTTTGATAATCTTTCGATTGGCGCTTCTGATACAGAATGATGAGATTCGTACAAGCTGTCATTCAACTGTCTCTTGAGTGCCGAATCGGGCCCTTGCTGCAGGCAATCGAGGCCACATTGGGCCCTCTCGTGGCAGCTCAACTCTGTTGAGGCACTAACGTGCACTTCCTGTTGACTGCTCCTATGTTAGCGGTAAATGATCAAGATAATATCAAAGCCTTTACTTACTTGTGCTTATCGAAATGGCACTTGCCAAGCGGGAAAAAGATATCGTATACTCGCCGCAGCGTTGTCGTGATGGCATCTTGGTTCGGTCCTTCGTCGCAGCAACGCGTATACCAAAGGTATGCCCCATAGAAAGTTTGGTGAGGGTACTGGGGAAGAGTGAACGGTGATAACACCAGGTGTGCTGGCGCTTCGTGTTGACCATGCCATACCACTAGGTAGATGGATGTGTCTTCTGAGGTAGAAATTCGTAAAGGGCGGCATAGTCCATCATTTTCGAGACAGAGAGCCTCGTCTTGGTCCTTTCTCGAGATGTAATGCGTATCATCACCACGTGGTATGTTGAATCCATCAGCCTGGTGAGCAACCATGATTCGCGGTAGAGAGGGGTGACGATGTTGTTGAGAGGATAATCGTCTGTACCCGCCTGTTCAACCTTGGGGAGGCCTCACCACGTGCCCCACAGTATGCCCCCGTGCTTTGAAAGGGGCTGAGAGGGGTGAACTGAAGGGGTGGGTATAGTTCCCAAATTTTAAAATTTGGGAACTATACCCACCCCTTCCACCCCTCCCCGGCAAGGGCTGAATGTGACGAAAAAAAGGATATATACCTCCCCAGGTACACCAACGTTCACTTTCATGCAAGCCACTGTTATTGCCTTGTTTCCCCTGCTGGATTGATTTACCTCCTCCTCCGATCGCTGCGAACCATGTCTTGCACGGCAGCGAGGGAGCCTGAACATGAGAGTTTTGTCATAATTGAATGCACAGTAACTGTCAGTCATTAAACTGCCCTCTGGGAGTATCAACACTGATTAGATTAGGCCACCCAAGGAAGCAAGACACAGTCGGTTGTACACTTTGCTATACATAGTACCTTCACTGCTTCTCCTTCCTTTATGAAGTGGATTGAGACCACTCCCTCCCTCCCACGAGGCATATTTGCGTGAATAAGGCGAACAAGACAAACAAGGCAAACGATGCGAACAAGGCAAACAAGGCAAACAAGGCAGATGGAAGGCCTCAATACCAGGATGCAAGATGGCCGGGACCGAATGGCGGTGTAAGCTTTGGAATAAGGAATAAAAACTCTCCCCTGCCCCATCTGAGGATGTTTGTGAAATGATCAATGCCAACCTGTTTCCCGGATGGACTCTCGTGAACCAAGTCGACTCTGATCGACTCTGATCGACTCTGAGTGCTGCCCAGGGACGACGGTAACATTTCATGCTGTCACTCCTACGACATGAGGGTGGAATTCGACCACACGGTGCCTCGATGCCACCGGCTGGCAAATGGCCCGGCTCGGGGTCGGGATTCCTTTCGATCCATCTCGCCATGGAAGAGTGGCCTCGTCTGACTCGGTGATTCCAGCTGGCACCAATCTCACCCGCACTCGCTCTGTNATTCGACCACACGGTGCCTCGATGCCACCGGCTGGCAAATGGCCCGGCTCGGGGTCGGGATTCCTTTCGATCCATCTCGCCATGGAAGAGTGGCCTCGTCTGACTCGGTGATTCCAGCTGGCACCAATCTCACCCGCACTCGCTCTGTCGAGTTCCGTGCCGTGATTGTGAACGCGAGCCTTAGGAATTAGTGCCTCGGTTGTTTGTACCAGCCATTCTTCGGCCTTCTCCTTCCTTTGTCCTTGGTTTGATGATCATCGACAATGATTTTCGTAAAACCGTCTTCCTCCTCCTACTTTTGTATTTCTTTTCTTGCACTCTTGGCCTTTCCTCTCCCCTCGCGTTCTCCTTCGTTGCTGTGCACTGATGTACTGACTGGACCAGTCTCCACGGTTTGACCAAAGAATGTTTCGCCATCCGGAGTCGAATTCCCTCCCGAATCAACATGGACAATCGCACCCAAACGCCAATGCAAGAGTCGTCTGCGACAGTAGAAGTTGCACGAGCGTTTGACGACGTTGAAAATGTCCCGCTGTGCGACAGTCCGGCGCCACCGTACGACGTATCTCACGACGATCTCTCATCCGATGCCGCGTGCGCGGCGGACGCGACGAATGAACCGCAGCCCAATGGCTCCCTGGACGTGTCGTCGAAATCTACTGCGGAGCCCTTCGCCAACCGTGACTCGAGGGACGAAAATGGCTTCGACATTGGGCAATGGGGAGAATTGATTGACAACGGGAATAATGAATTCATCTTCGTGTTCGACCAGAGTGACACAGACGCATCTTCTGCGGCGGCATCGTACTTCAGCATCCACCGAGACGACGAATCTGAGCTGTCTGAGACGTCAGACTACAATGACGGCCGAGACGATGAATCCACGTTGACTGTGGCCTCGGAGAACCGCAAGGTCGATTACAAACATGGGAGGGGGTACCAAACCGGCCATGAGTATTGGTTAGTGGAGTGCATGCCGAGGCAACTACCACCAGCTAATCGAGTCCACAAGTTGGCCGAACGACGAACGGCAATGTGAAGCATTGGACATCTTGTACGATCGGAGCTTAGGAAGTGTCCAGAGCATTGCTCACAAGTTTTTGCAGTCATCACGCCTTTCTCCTTTTGCTGAAAGGCAGCTTGTGCCTTGCGCCTATCAAGAAGAATGCACAGGTATCTTCTATTATCTTGTAGATGCGATTGCCCGAACTGACAATACCACCTAGAACGCCCTTGAAGTCGGCACTGGGACAGGTGAGTACAGCATCGACTTTTTACGAAATCTTGGACTGATGGGCAAATGACTCTAGGTATCTGGGCTATGTGTGACTCCCAAGCTGTCTAGAGTTGGGGGCTAAAATCTGATGAGCAAACAGATCCTTTGCCGACGAACATCCCAGTGCTCAAGTTATTGGCACCGACATTTCCCTCATCCAACCCGAATGGATCCCACCTAACCTTCATTTGTACGTCGAACAGACTTCAATACAGAACGAATGCTGATTTGGAACATAGCCAGCTCGATGATGCTAACCTAGAATGGACCTTTAAAGAACGTTTCGAATTCATATACTGTCGGAGAATGGTTGGGAGTATCACAGACTGGGATGAATTCGCCAAAAATGCGTTTGCCGCTTTACAACCCGGCGGATATTTCGAGTGCCACGAGCTATCGATGTCTTTCAGAAGCGACGACAAAACTCACGAGAACTGCGAGTCGATGATACGGTGGGAAGACTTCTGGAAAGATGTGGGAAACAAGTCGGGCCGGTCATTTACTGTCGTTGAAGACCGCAGGCTGGAGAAGTCAATGCAGTTGGCGGGGTTCACGGATATCGAGACACGGGTTTACAAGGTGAGTTTGTGATCCCAAGACAATTACACCTGTGTTGATGAGGATGGCAATACCTTCAGATGCCTGTCGGTGGCTGGCCAAAAGATCTACAGCTGAAGGGGGTTGGCCTGTATACCCATGCCGCCATCGATATGGATCTTGAAGGGCTTCTGTTTCGTCCTGCTGTGGAAGTACTCAGATGGAGTTTGGAAGAGGCTACTATGTTTGCCGCTCAACTTCGGAAAGAGCTGCGATCAGGGAAAGCCCACGCATACCTTCCCCTCAAGGTGGTTTTCGGCCAAAAGCCGTAGTGGCATATGTTCGGCCGTTGCTGACATTGGGAGTTTATTCATTAGATCTCATGGGAGACGCAAGCCAGAATTTCTCAGACCGGTAGTTACTATCACTCAATTAATTGGTATTGATTCTGGATTATTAACTACAAGAGCCCAGAAAGATCTGTTTGGGCTGCCCGGCCCCGGTCTCACCGGCATATCACTGGGGAGAAGAGCGTGGGCCTGGGTCGGTGATTTCCGAATCCCAACAAGCCACCGTACTGAGCAGTCCGTTCTCAGCGATCAGCCCCTTGGCTTGGATAGTGTCGATGGCTTCACTGCCTGTGCGATGGTCTCATTCTCGGGTCTCAGATGGATCACTCTACTGTTCCCTATTCAGATATGAGCCCGCTTCCCTCTGTCGAGATGCATGTGATCGATAGGAGAATATCCTTGACATGTGTTCTCTGCAAGCTAGGGACCATTTCCTGCGGTGAATGCTGGTGCACGCGAGACAGCCTAGCGACCGCGCCGATTCTGGAGGACCGACTGATCCTTTTCCTTCATAGCATTGGGATCGCTGGACACGCTGTGGATCGATGCTGGGGAATACCTCGTCCCAGGAGCTGAACAACCGTTGGGCCCCTGCAGTACAGTGTCCGTGGCACTGTGTCGTGTAGGGGGTTCGCGTGTGGCACCAATCATGGCCTCGCACGAAGACGACGCGTCGCGACTTCTTCAAGGTAATACAGGTGAGGCTTGCTTTATCTCATGTTTCCTTTTGGGTGGCAACGTCCTTACCTTATTTGGCCAAGTCAGACGTGCCTTGTGGGAGCTGGGCTTTGCTAGTGTTTTAATCTCCCACATTGGGTGTCGTGTTGTGTGACAGGAGGTTGGACCACAGCATCCACTGAAGGGCTCTCAGCTCCCGATTGTCGATGACCATTCTCATAGAGCCCCAAGCCCGTCCAAGCAGTTACCTCGGGAGGCAAATAGTCTCTAGCCATTCGACTGCTTCCATCAGCGCCATTCTTCGGTTTCCCTCCACCGTACCCTGCCCATCAGCACAAGACAGATTTCCTGACATTGGATCCATGGGACCACAACAATGCGATTTGTCTTTTATTGTACTTTAGTTCTTGCAACAGTTGGGTTTGAGCCTCCCCTAGACTTGGATATTGAACTTGACTACCTGCTCGCGCTGATCGGAGAGGAGAGGAGAGAAAGCAGAGGGTTCGTGGAAAGGGTACAATGATGTTGCCCCTAGAGACCAAGTATTCGCCATAAATTTGGATGTCTTCTTGTCACTCAAACAGGGCAGTTTGGCAATGAAACTGAACTCGAGACCTACATGCTTACTGGCATGAGACTGGTGTCCTGTCATCCCATTCGGGACCTCCACCTCCCAAGACCAAGGCACTAGCAGGCGGCAAAATTGACAGGTTATGGAATCCCGTCTCCTCATCGACACGACACAACAAGCGAGTATCATAGCTCAGCCAACAACATCGTATTTGACAAGAGCGGTGTGCTTCATGCACGCCGTCGACGCATCAGGCTACGGCAAACCCCAGCCTCCGAGGATTGTCAAGGCGTCATATTCACAATGTCCGCCGGCCAACACCAAGTTCTGTCCTTGTGGCTGCATCCGAAATCGCCAGTCATCAACACCACCAGGGACGATTTCCGACCCACCACACCGGCCTCAACGCAAGTCACTGCAGGGCTGTATTCTCTGTATGCAGCAGCATTCCGTTCCGGAAGAACTAATGTCGTGAGTGTCAAGGGCTTTGTCTGAACGGATGGCGTTTGGAGATAAGGAGGGGCCTGGGGGCTTGAAAGTGTATTGTTTACCGACGCCATCATGCTTCGGTGGTCTTCAAGGGCGTTGCCAGTAGTAATGGAATTACCTCATATCTCGTACTGCGACCAATGATCCATAACTCCCTCATGCTTGTTTGTCTTATCTGGGCTTCGTGAAGTTGGGGATGTACTGCCTGCTTTGCAGATCCTTGACATTCTGCCCTTGGTAGTTCTCCAGCCCCAATACTCCCTCATCGTCAATGGGCATTTTCTTGGCGTGGTCAAACTTCTGCCCTGGCTACACCGTCCAGGAGAGTGGACACGTAGCATGCAAGCCGATAATGCTTACAACGCATGGTCGGGTGTGAACAGCATTGCCACCTGAGTCGCACAGGCTCTCGACCGAGGCCACCTTTTCTCAGCATATTTATTCAGTTCGTCCCCCAGATACCGACAACCCTCACAATTTCCTATCTCTACGGCGAAACTACCAGCCCTTGAGTCTTTTTTTTTTTCTTTTTTTTGTAATCAACATCTGGGCTGTCTGAGGCCTCCATATCTCCCTCTTCTCTTGACATTATAGCTGTGTTATTGTCAGCACTCCACGAAACCTTCGATCAGGACCATGCCTCCACTATCAAAGTGTAACCTGGACTTTGGGGATTCCATCAAAAGTACGAGATTTCGTTCCTTGATTGACCGAGTAATAGAAGACAAATGCAGTGCTGATTGAGGTTTGTTCAGACATCACCGGTCTCGTCCTCGAAATACCAAGGCGCGGCGTTTTCATCTGGCTTAATGACGAAGACGACGACGAACCGAAAAAAACTCGCGTCGCTCTCTGGTGTACTGGGGGGGATAGGCCTTTCATAGAGGTGAAGGCCGACAATGAGACACAAGGCCTCATTCAGTTGACGATCAAGATTTGTGACAAGGGCATGGAAGGCCGACTTGACGCATCACCATCAGAGAGTGATATCATCGGTAAGTACTTTTTTTCCATGCTTAGAAATAAAAAGGGATGATGCTAAAAGTGGTTAGAATGTGCTAAATTTGCCTTGATGGAAGATGATGAATGTGCCGTCGAATATATCAGATCCGAGTCAACTATCACTGGTGCGTCTCTAGTCGCGGGCGGGTCCAAGACTCTTGTCACAGTGAACGAAGATGGCAAGCATAAATGCCATTTTCAGCTCGCGAGAAAGATCTGTGAAAGGGGTTGTGAAAAGCAAACCTCGCCGAACTCGACCCAAGTTGAGCAAAATGTGGAAGACGAATAGATGAGAGTTCATATAACTCGACATATGAGCCGGATCATAGTTATAGTCCCATTGAATCGAAGCTTACACAGTCTTCAATGCTGGATTATGGGTTTCCCGTGCAACACTGTTGACACGACCAAGATAATGCTACCCTAGAATGGGCAGCTTTCTTCTACTTCTGGCACCGTTGGTCTTGAAATCCTACCGCGCTACCCTTCCCGTACTGTCGAGGCTTACAATCACTCCCGCTCGTACTAAGATACGCGGGATGGTTTGCTGCACACGATCCTGCGCCTATCTCGATGTCTTGACCGCCTCAGCAGCTCCCTGGAGCCGAGACTGGCCGCATCGCGCTGTGTTACCTTTGGAAAATGGCAAAAGGGACTCCTCAATCATTGCTTGTGTGAGAAATCGCACCCCGCAGTTGGAGGGGCAATACCGAGTAGAGAAGTTGCATGGCTGCGTTGGGCTGGCTGGATCTACCAATAAACGGGTGTCTCCTGATTCACTCAGGCACATCGAGCCCCATGTGAACTGTACACAACTTTACATAGCCCCCGTTGTAAAGGGTGATCTCTCATCGCCAAGCAGGACTTGCCCTTCCATGGTTCTCTGCGAAAAAAGCCGCTGAGACTTTCTGAAACGCTTGTTCCATCATCAAAGCCATGGGTTTAACGCACGGCATATCACACTGCATGGCGCCTTGATGGGTGAACGTGGACTGCACCGGGGTTAAGCCCGCTGCGGGGTCGCTATCCCGATCACTTAGACTACATGGACAGGCTGGAATGGAAGCATCGTCGAAAGAATTGACCGGAGTTCGGATAAAGGCATATAGGGAAAGTGGAGGTGTATTGGGATGTGGTGTATGGAAATAACCGTGCCTCGGCCACCAGGCTATCCTCTACATGACGAGCGCGGTTTCAAAGCGCAGCATCTGCTGATAACAGAACTTGGCGTCAAGCTGACCTCCTGTGGCTTACATTCCAGGTGTTCTCCGCGAGATCAGGCTCGGCAGATGGGCCGGTCTCCTGGCCCCATTATGTAACGCCCAGGAGTCAAAAAGCGGCAGGCTCCTTGTCTTCCCGCATGTCGACCCAACGCGATTTTCCTCCTCGATTCCCACTCTGATCTCTCAGTTCCTGCACTATCTTCCCGAGCACGTTCGAGTCTCTTCGTCGATATACACTCTCGCCCCCCTTTCCCCCCGTCGACTCCTGCCCTTCCCGGGCACCCTGCGATAGTACACCACATCGAGCAGACAATGGAAGATTCTGGCTTCGACGGAGTGGGAAGACACACCCCCCCCCTTAAAGCTGTTCGCCCCAATATCGAGCCTTCCCGAAGTCCGCCCCCAGACATTCCTCCACGTACACACATATCTTCGACGGCCAACAACCACGAGGATGACAGGACTCAGAACACTTGCGGCGATGCAACCCTGATAGGGTCCCTTACGGGTGGTAACATCGTGATGACGCAGTCTGCTGTTAAAAAGGGCCTGCCTCCAGACCAGGACGACCAGGGCGACAAGGACGAGCCGCAGGTGAAAGATGCGTATTTGCTTCATAGTCAGCCGACGAAAAATCTCAAAAGACTTTCTGATGACGCCTTTGAACTATTGAAAGAAGACGATAGTCACATCGGCCGTTCAATCCGACGGAAAATTGTACACCAGCCAGACAATAAAATAGGTGACGGCCATCCCAATGGGGGGTTGTTGAGGAACTCTTCGAAAGATCTTCCCCAGGTTTTCTACACAGATGATACGTCTCCCCCAGGAGAGGTCTCTTGAGTTACGCAGGCTGCTTATGTCATTCAAATTCATGCACAATCGACATCGATACGGAAGGAATTTCCTAGTTGATGATTATGCTCATTGCCGTTGTCGCTATTGTTGATCTTGTACATGGAACACGGTTTGACGGGAATATTACGAATGGCGGACCCCTTACATAGTGTCTGTCAATGAACGAGTTCCGCTGGAATTTTAGTGACAGCCTGACTGGTGTCAAAACTTCATTGTTGAATTGGTGTACATGGGTTGCGACTCAGCAAAGTGACTTCAAACTGACTGCTTCTGAATTGGGTTTGCTGCATTCACGCTTGGTGGACCACGCTTGGCGGATCTACGGAGAAGAAGCCGAGTTGGTGGCCCCAAATGACACGGGCAGAGGCGAAGTAAGTGTCATGAGCGGCGGTCGCTTGAGACGGAGCCATGTATTGGCGTGGACGGCGTCGAGTGGCTGGCTGATCACCACTCAGCCCACCCAGGGAACCTTCTCGGATACCACCGCGTGTGAGATCGGTCGAACCAGGGATGATCGTAGCAATCACAGTCAAATCAACCAGCGGATGAGAGGCAGAATGTGGCTTTTTGGGAGACACCAACTGTGACAATAGACCATTGGACCAAATAACACAAAAGAGGAGGCCCCCGTACTAGAAGTACAGGAACCAATGGTATATATTGCTTCGCCACACCAACCGATAACCTTGAGGTCGTACATAGCCTCAGCTACTCGTCCGTCCTTGCAACCGGAATAAAGTCGGTATCCTGTCTTGGTTGGCCCAATGGAATCGGCAGATGCCATTGTTAGCTGCTTAATATCCAGAGCAATCATTGGTTGGACGTGGGTTGAGACAGGGATGCCTTCCAAACAACAGGACCGATTCTCTTCACCACTCGCACAATAGCGCCCACCAGTACGAGAATTTAACGCGTTGGCGCTCACTTCCGAGGGATCCAGGGCATGGCTCGTATGTGTGACAGGAAGCTCCTCCATCTCAATAGAATAACTCGGCCCACTGGGCCTCGGCTGGAATGAGAATTGCTAAGAAGCAGCAGAAGCAAAGAGTCCCCCATGGTGAGACATGCTACCTGCAAAGCACTCCAGCAAGTCGAGGACCGTTCGCTCTAACCACATTTCATCTCGATTTCTTGGCTCACTGGAGAAAAGAGTCAACATGAAATGAAGTTGGAGGGTGTGTGCGTATGGAGCTGTTGGTCATCTGGCACCCCAGGATAATGCCCATATAAGTGCGGCTGCTGCCTTGCGGTTTTCAAATGCGGTCGCCTTGTCTTCGTCACCATTGAACCCCACGATGACTTCATCAAGCTCCTGTCTCTTTCGGTTTATGTCGCAATCACGACATGGCTCTTTTGCCAAAGCCTCCCCCAGAAGTGGTTCCTCAGCTCCGCCCAAGCCAACACCATCAGGACAGCATATTGAGCATACTTCAAGCTTGCTCACAGGGATTTGTCCCTGCGCTGATGGCATTAAATGCACACAGAATGGGTGGCGCGGCCGATCCACCGAGCTGGACAAGATTGACGGTAAGCATCTCCTTGTTTTGCGAACCACTTTCTAAGCCCCTGTTCATCCCATCGTATCTAGCATAACGACAGGGGCGGCAAGGACCATGTCTCAACTGGGCGAGAGCAAGGGGTAGAGGGGTCAACACATCAGATGTACAGTACCTACCAAGGAATGTGGAGTGGATCGGCCAGGCGGATGTTGAATGTGACAGCTTTATCTGGACTCGCATGTTGGCAAAGGTGATTCGACTCCACCCATCTTCACAAAAGTGTCTCGACCCTGTATGCCCGCGCTTGCCGATCCCGATCTCAAATCACACCCACACTTCGGAGGTGATTGCGGTCCGTTGACGCCGGACTCGGCGCGAAACATGAATAAAATGGGAGGGCGGCCCCGGCAAGGCGACCAGCCATACATTAGATTTGGTCCGCCCAAACACTTCGTCCGCCCAAGCTCCTCTTCGATCGCAGCCGTAGTAGGCCCTCATCATGTCGACTCAACTCACAGCCATCGTTCTTGGATGTCTGGTTGCGGGTGTATTTCTAGGTGCCCTCGCTACCTGGTGCATCCTGAGAAGTCACCTTATCACCTGCATCATGAATAGTCCTCTCGCCCATCTCTGCAGCTGCATATCAGGACCGCGTCAACAAAAAGGGCAAAGCCAGTCCTCTTCTGAACTGACGGAAGGCATGGTCCCCATGCAACATCACAAACTGGGCTAACCGTGACGCAGAGTTCGGCGAACGTGTGGCGGTCGTGGTTGCTACACCTCTAGATCCTATAGTCCACCAGGTTATAGATGGGGCTTCGGTTGTATTCGATGTACGGTGTCTTCGTTGTACAGAAGTTGAACTGGGTTCCCACGAAACTAGCGTGATCCTGGGCCTTGACTATCTCCACGAACTTGTCTGGAAGGGGGATGATGCTGATCGCGTGTTATCGATATGGGATATCTTGTTGGAGAAGTACAAAGAGCTGGAAAAGAAGCATGATAGATTGGAGGCCTAGTTGGGAGGCCTCCTTGCCCATTGCTTTCAGCCCACCATGGCCTTCGCGTATAGTAAGCCCTTAGGAACAACCCCCCTTGTATATCTTCTCGTCCTCCCCCTCGAAATCCGTCTCGTATTCTTTCCATGGCACCGGCGGGGCAGTAGGAGTGGTTGGTGCTTGAATGGAGCTTGCTTCGGTAGCCACCTGCTGGACTTTAACTTGATGTACTATCGTCTCTGAGAGGGGAGAGCACCTTTTCTTCTAACAGCTCGATACGCTCACGGAACCTTGCAATCGCAGTTTCTACTGTTGCGGCCATGAAACGGATTTGTCCGACATATCCAACTATCTCATCGAGAGCATCGTATAGAGTTGATAACTGCGAGGCGAGGTTGCGAGCATGGTGTGTATTCGAGGGATATACTGAATTTTATTTTTTTCCTAAGCGATGATTTTGGGTCAAAGGGTTGGATCCGACGTTGAACTTTTAAATCCCGCAATTTGAGCCCGCACTCGCCCGGTCGAGGGATATCGGGATGACCGGGCTCCGGCACACCATCCACCGGCCACCGGCTCCACACAGCCAGTCCGATCCGGGATGACCGGGCTCCGGCGTTGAATGTGTTGACGCCCCTCAGTTGACCCGCGGCCGCCGCAATTGACGAATTCAGGTGTCGCTTTGAGGGCTAGCTTGACATCATTGTTTCTTAATTTAGTCCTTTTTTCTTCTCTCTTTTCAGGGCGGCTATTTTTGTTGAACTGGGTCCGAGAGGTGGTCCACGTCAGGCCAGTCCATCCTGTTCCCCCCAAACCTAGGTTTTCTGTGAAGTTCACCTCCCACTCCCGGCCCTTCTTCTTCTTTCATCTCAAACCTCAGCATGCATCCGTCCACCTCGCATTGACTTCTCGCCTGATGTTCTCGATGCGTGTGTATCGTTTCACGGCCCATGTCTTCCCAGTGGGCGGGTCAGTGGCTCGATATACCATCGCGTTCCCACCTTGGCCAAGCACCATCGGGCGTGATCTCAGAGGATAGTGTGTGGGCTTGGACCCCACTCGGCCTTGTTTTCTCAGCCCTGTTTGCATTGCTTCTCGGTTGCCGCAATTTTCAGCTGCCACTCACCGGCAAGATAGGAATGGAACTCGCTGGTCAAGAAGTTTTGATCAGAGCTTGGACCTCAAAAGGCTCCGAGCCCTTGAGAGCCAGACAGATGTTGGAGCCGTTGTTCAGCGCGAGCGCCCGCCTCAGCAGCCTGGATACACACACACGCCCACACCCCTCCTTCTCTTCTCGCGACCCTGACCAGTGAATCAGTTGGGCTTGGTTGCGTATAATAGGCCAGCGGCACCCTGTTTGTAAACTCATTTGTGCTCTCTCACTTCAACTACTACTTCGCCTAGCTATAGATTCCCTGCCTCACCACCCCCCGACCATCGATCATCGCGACTACTCCAACCGAGTGGACTTTATCCCAACGACCCCGCGGTGACCCCTCCAGCATCACCCAACCAGAGATATTCGCTCAACGATCCCTCCCAGCCGCGCCGTTCTCTCGCCGGAGTCTCCAGCGACAGGTAACAGCCTGCGTCCCTTGCTTCATCGTCTCCTTCAGCAGCAGTGCGAGGGATGGGGGGCTCGGGCAACTACAGCAGCTGCTATCCTGAACCCAGCGCACCCTTCTCGACGGCAAACATGCCTGGGACAGCCATGGCTTACGGGCCCGAGTACTGCCAGGACTCGCGCCAGCAGCCTCAGAGCTTTGGCGGCTATAACACAGCTGCGACTATGATGTACAACGTCGCCCAGCCTGGGGTGCAAAACCCCGTCTACGATGCGCAGCAAGTTGGATCACGGCAACCTGCAGCTATGCAGATGATGACGCCGGATGTCGCTTCGACATACTTCGGGTCCGAGACGGGAAGCACAGGCGGTCCGGACCTGCAACAGTCGGCGCAGGGCTCAAGCGGATCAGCAAACGTGTACCAGCAGAGCAATGCCATGAATGATGCAAGCGACATGTCGAGCGTGGGCGCAATGCCCCAGGCGACCCCGAGCGCCGATGTTTCCATGGCAGAAGATCACGAGTACCCAGATGGCGCACTAGAGGAGGAATGGGTCAACTACCAGAGACAATTGGGCACTATATTCCAAGAGATCATGGATGGATCCCTAGAAAGCGCATCCGAGACACTGATGAGCGTCACCAGCTGGCTGTTGTCTCAGGTGGCAGACCTTGGTATGTGTTGTCGCAAACCCCAAGAGCATGGGTGGGAGCAGAGCATCAGGGCAGGACGACATGGCTGACCAAGACTGCAGGTCTCAATTTAGACGATACAAACCTCCACGCCGATCGAATCAAGTTATGGGACGATTTCAATCACGCCTGGTTAGGCCTAGGCCAGCGTCAGATGGAGTTGATGACTTCATCCCAGCCATCGAGATCGCAGAGCCTCATGTCAAAGGCCATGATTAAGAAGATGGGTAACGAATTAATACGTTTATGCGACGGGATCGAGCGCCACGGACTNCAGATGGAGTTGATGACTTCATCCCAGCCATCGAGATCGCAGAGCCTCATGTCAAAGGCCATGATTAAGAAGATGGGTAACGAATTAATACGTTTATGCGACGGGATCGAGCGCCACGGACTTGTCGACTACCAATACGGGGTGCGGGAGGAACAGATAATTGCGGGTATGCCCAAGACTTTGCTGACCAAGGCTCGACCTCGTGATGGCTAATAGAAGCGCATAGTTCTCGAAGACTGTCTGGACCTCTACGAAGCCTCAGAAGAAGCCAGCGGGAGCGGCGGAGCTCGATAAAGATTCAAGCCGTCGGCCTAGCACAGACTGTGACTTGCGGCACCTTCTTGACATGACATGGGCATCGTTTTGTCACTCGATACGACAAAGAGACGTGACCCTTGTAATCAGGGCGCGGGGGTTGGCGGCTGTATTGCGCCACGGCACTTTGGACCAACCGCCTCGACATTGACGCCTGCTTTCCCCTTTGGTCACTGACACTTTGGACGCGCAACTACGCATCCATCCCACCCACTTGCTTGTGCTCTGGCGGCTGGTCCGGATGGCGAGGTGAAGGGATGGAGTTTGAGAAGGGGACCCGCCCTCCTCCTTCGGTATTGTTGCTTTTCTCTTGAGTTTTTTTTTCTCGGTTGGGTTTGCTTTTTCCCTTTGAATTTTTTGTCCCTCTTACAATGGGGGTTTTTTTTTTTACGTCCTGGGGCTCCGTTTCATCTCGGACCTCAAGTTACGGAGCTACCCCTGACCATTGGGTTTGCCGTATTTGACAGGGGGCAACCGTCGTCTCGATCACCGCCGACTCACAAAAATGCTATCGTCAACTTCTTCGCCGCTGAAATATAGCTTTTTAGAAACTGGGCCCTCATTTGAGCATTTACCCGTAAAACCTTCTAAGAAATGATTGATGACCCTTAGTTTCCACAAGTGGCAGGGCGGCATTCTTCTCGCCGATCACTTGCAGTCACGGGCACGCCGGAGAAGTCAATGGAGACGGCGGGGCTCACGGATATCAAGACATGGGTTTGTAAGGTGAGTATAGGAACTCGGGACGGTCAGATCTATTTTAACAAAGATTACAACAACTGTAAATGCCCGCCGGTCACTCGCTAAAAGCCTCATAGCTGAAAGAAATTGGCCAGTATCCCCATGACGTCCTAGATACGAACTTCGAAGGGCTTGTGTGCGGCCGTGCAACGAGACCGCGTCGTCTGCAATTCATGTTGTAATGAGAAGATGCTGATTGCTTGATTCCTCCCAAAAGTGCAGTAGGGAAACCACTGTTTATGTACAGGCACGATCTCTTGTAGAATGTTCCTCCTTCTTCCATATCTTACCACCGCCTTGGTCGCCTCACACTCGTGGTCTCCAACATCATGCACTGGGCTGCCGTCGGCACGAGCTCGCGACTCTTGTGATAGTTGTGATACTGAAGTGATGAGGGCTTCCGCAGTAGTTTTGAGAGAATCCATCTTCTCACAGGCCTCTTTGAAGCCGGAGATAGCTTTTGTCCATACTGCCGATTCACTGCTGCCTTTTCCTCGAGCTGTGCTACGAGTCGCAGGTCGCATGCTGGATCTCGGCTCACTTGTGTGCTGCTGAATGGATGCCGCAATAGACTTGAGTGAATTCTGTCCCTGTTTGATTTGAGAACTGACCCAGCGGTTGCAGCAAAGAGCGCGGCAAGATCTGGTGCTGGAGTGCCGGGCTCAGCCATGTTGGCGATGTGCGAGCTTGCTTCTGGGGGACAATGAGTGAACGGGGCGCGGCTTGATGGCAGGCTTAAGTATATTACACCTCTGAGACTTATCCGAGCGGAGGCACCCTGGTCAATGCACCTGGTCAGCACCCCGCGATATGTACAGCAGGCCCACCCCCGGCCTCTGATTATAAGCGAATAGTTGTGCGCGAGCGCGGCTTTTATCGTTCTCACTATCTTAATAAACGCTATTTCCTCTCTTAGATTACTCTGAACGGGGAGGCAGTGAGTAACTTGATAGCATTGCGGGGCCTGAATTTGCGTCGAGATTCGGTAGGCTGAATCGATTGACCTGAGCTGTCGGGCTTGGCCGCTCTGGGCCCTACCTCTCCCTCTGTAGATTGCGCGACTGCTGAGAGTGCTGTCACTGGGTGACCTGAGTGCTGTACCGTGGCCGAGGCCTCAGAATAGTCGAGCTCGGATGCCAACCTGACATTGTCGTCTCCAGGTGTTAACCGGCCGCGGTGACGAGGGAGCTCGTTTGTCGAATATGGTGAAGCCGTTGGACTTGCTTGCAGAGGAGAGCGAGCCTGAGAAGGTTCATACGTATGACCTGAGTCGTCGGCCAGAGGTTGTATGCTATGATCGGAAGTGATTGTTGCCGGTGAGTTGAGGATGACGGAAAACCAGCCGCGGGTAGTGTTCTCCACAACTGCCTCTTGAATCTTCCGTCTCTTGGCTCCTATCGGATGAAATTCTTGCTTACGGGCCCCGTGAAATGCAATGCCGCTGGCGGTGGCAAGGGGGAGTGACCTCCTGTCACCAACAAGCGATCGGCTGGAATCGGTGCCTCTCTCCTCGCCGTCCTCGGGTGGGTAGGCGTCGAGCCTAGCGGGCTGCTCAGGTTGGGTGGTAATAGAGCTATCAGGGGCGCCACGATCGCTTGCTGGCATCGCTCTACACTGAGCGATGTTCTCTCCCATCTCGAAAGTCGATCTGGGCGTCAATAATCCACGGAATGAGGTTGCTGCTGGCGGGGGGTGAACCCCTGATTCTGTCTCTGGTTGCATTTGGTTTCCTGGTTCCATATGGTCTTGGTCCCAGGGCCTGCCATGTCCGGCCCCTTGGTGAAGGGCAGATTGCCCATCTTCATCACCGCTGGGCGGGGTGTTATCGTCGCCGTAGCCGCCGCCGCCATCGCAGTCGTAGTTAGCATGCTCATCACCACCTCCAGATGAAACGCGGTCGTCGTCCTCGTGGTCGTCTTCGCCGCCTAATATAGGACCACTGTCTGGGCTTTGATTGTCCGGATTGTTTGGGCAACTGGCGAGATGCGTGCGGTACTTATCCAACTTGTTCAATTTCTTTGGGCAGTAAGGGCACCTAGTTTTAAACATGGACCGACGGCATGTCTTCAGTTGGAGATGCTTCCTTAGCCTTGGAAACAGAAACTCGCAGAACGGGCACCGTGTACCCCATTTCTTTAGGTGCTCCCTTCAAAATATTAGCCATTATGATTTTCAATCATGTCTCAAGTAACTTACTGCAGCGCATCTGCGCTATCAAAGGTAAACTCTTTCCCATCTTTGATGCATCCATAGGCCCTGCCCTTGAGACCAGGAGGTGCGCGGTTTGGGTCAAGTGGCTGGCACTTGCCTTGTTGGAGATGGCTCTGAAACTCTTGGTGGGAAGGAAACCTCCTGTCATGGCATGTGCACTCGTGCTGCTTCCCTGTTGAATGACACCAGATATGTCGGCGTAATTCAGTCAAGTCACCGTATCGATTGGTCACGTTACGGCAATCGGGATGATTGCAGAAGAATTGGGTGGAAGACATGGACGGCATGTCTCTTCCTGGCTCCGCTCCAGATATACCACGGGTTTTCCGCCTCTTGGTGCTCCCCCCATGAATGGGTTCGTTGTTCTCGCTGTTTTCATATGGGGGAATTGCTTGAGTTTCAAGAGATTGTCGAGCCGAGCATGGCGAAGCCGTTGGACCTGCTTCCCGGGGAGGGCGAGCCTGAGAAGGCTCATACGTATGGCCTGAGTGGTCGGTGAGAGATTGTAGGCTGTAGTCGAGACTGACGGGCTGCTGAGGTTGGATGGCCATATGAGAGGTGTGAGGGGCGCCATTTGATACATAGATGGCTGGACTTTCTCGTGCATTGCTTGCTGGCATTGCTCCACCTTGCTGCCCTCCAGTTCTCAATCTGTCCCTGTATTCTCTTCGAAACGTCAGCGCGATGCTCAACCAAAATCACCTAAGTAACTCACCGTAGCGTAGGTGCATCGCTGAAACGATGCTCATTGTTGTTTATGGAGAGCCCATATATACGCTTGCCTTGAAGATCACTAGGTGTGCGATCGTAGGGCTTTTTTTGGCACCCAGGTTTGCGATGTTTTTCGAACTTTTTGTAGGATTTGTGCTGTAAGCCACAGAAGCAATCATACCTGTTTTCCAAAACAGAATGCTGAAACACATGATTCAGTAGCTTGGCCATTGTGTTGAAAATCTCACTGCAATCCCCACAAAAGTAAGACAATTTATCCACTATGCGGCGGCATTGATGCCTTCGTGCTATATCTTCGGTGCGGAACTCAGAACCGCAGACACAAGCAAAGGGTTTCTTTAATGGTTCAGGGCACTCATGACACCTCCAAAGAGTTAGTATAAAACCTCGTTATACTTTAATTGCTCACATAAGCTCAACATCGAAGTCAAAACTCTGTTTACAAACAGGGTTATTGCACGCATAGACGCGCTTGCCATCAGGATGTTTCCTGAGCACATGTGTCTTCAGCTGACGAGACCACACGAATGGTTTGTCTGCGCATATACCACAGCGAAACCGCTCTGGTACTTCTCTTTTGATAATATTGGCGGGCAGAGGTTCGGCTATAGTTGGTTGAGTCTCAAGAGATTGGATTCCGTCTGAGCATGCGGTGTCTCTTGAGGGCGTTATTGTTGCTGGTGGTTTGGGCATATCCCCTGTGCAGGTTGGCCTTGTCGGGGCATGCGGATTCTGTAGCATTGGATCAATAGGGACGTCGTCTTTCAATTGGGATCCGGAATCCCGAGTTTGGTCGGGTGCCAAGTCTGGTTCCATGTTGTCAGGGTGCGGGAGTGCAAGCTTGGGTCCCTCTATCTCTGGGGACGCTTGCGTTTTCATAGACCACCGGACCTTGACAAGGGCACCATGATCCGTGGATGCAATGATCTGCAGGCCCTTCAGCTGGTGGAATCTGCGTCAACTTTCTTTTAGCGCGGAACACGGATATGAGCCGTCATGCCACCCCACTGCACAGGGAGACGGTGAGGCTCCACCGTGCAGGGGAGAGGCCCAGCACGCTAACGCCGCTGTGGCTGACCTGCTTGATCCCTGAGACATGGGAGACATGGAACACCCCCGCTTGCGTATCACATATCATTTTACGGATACGATAGTTTGGGTGTGAATATCTATCTGCGTTGGTGGGTGCCCCTGTCAAGGTCCGGTGGTCCTATAAAAATGCAAAGAGGCCCCTGTGCTAGTGGTTCGCCTGGTGAGCCTCAAGTTGCCTTGTTCGCCTTCTTCTTGCCTGACCCCACTTTTTTGCTCCTATCGCCGTGTTCGGAGACACTGGAACGAGCATCGCGACTGCGCTTACACGAACTGTCGATTCTTGCGCTATTGGTGTCGAGCCAAAGACTGATGCCGCTGCTATGCCTCGAACAGACACGAGGACTTCCTTTTCTCATCCCACCACGACTAGCCTATTGATGAGCAGAGTGTTCGTACAAAGTCACCTAGCCTGGTCAAAGATTCAGAAGTGTCGCAAGATCTTGCCAAGCTCACCTCGACGACAAATGATCCCTCTCCATTACCATCAACATATACTGCAACCGCAATTCTGTCTACCACCGGCTCGCCTGATGATTATGCGATTGAGGACGATAGTGAGAGCCTGGAGGAGTTCAAGGACAATGGTGACACCCATGAGCCAAAGTTGGAGGCTTTCCCACGCATTAAGCCGACTTGGGCGCGACCAATTTCCCTTATCAGCAAGCTTATCGGAAATAATACCCCCCATGATACTGGGAGTGGCGACGGCGCGGAGAAAACTCGAACAGGCCAAACCTCGGGAAACACCACTGAACATGGCCCTAGAATATTTCTATCACAAGTTGAGGCCGCCGCACGGGAAGCCAAAGATGACGGCCGAAGGCTTGATGCTCCAATATTACATTATAAGTCGATAACTCAACTTTCGAAGCGGCGTTATTGCCCGGATCAAGGGCATGAAACATTTGCTCAGAGATGATCGAGGCCATGGCTATGACGGCAACGGTTGGTGATGGTACAAGCGTCCTTGTCTATCATTGGATAATGGCGAAGTATCATCATGACGAGGATGGGAGTTATAAGAAAGCTAATTTGATTTATTAATACAACTATTATTCGTGCGCCTGTTGTGTTCTTCTCTTCAGTAGTTCCACTTGGCATTTTGGACGCGTCAAGTGTCAAGGCTCTTGCCCCGGCTATGATACTAAGACCGACATGCTCCTTGAAACAGGTACCTGGGCTCCTACTGCGATATATAAATCTGCTCGCGACGCTGTCGCTTCCTGCATTCCACCCCGTTCTCGCGCGCTTCCCTGGCCTAGGCACAGTGATGCCGAGCAACATCACTGGACAATGTCCGTCAATGGCTCGATTATCTCCTCCCCCAAGCCCGAACCTCCGAGCGACATCTCCCAACACCCTTCTGGGGCACTCTCCTTTCCTACTGTCACAGTGACTAGCGACGACGACAGCGACGCCGTTCCCAACTCGGCCGGACCTGCTCCTCCGGCCAATCTCAATATCTGTTACGGCTATTGAATACCTTGAGTTGCATCGTCGTTGTCTGGAAATAGTAGCGCTGCTAGAAAAGTACGCGCGTATGCCCCGTCTGGTCCTGGTCACACGGTCCCAACATCTTGAAGAAGGCTGGAACGACAATACCACCTGTAGACAATGTTTGCCGCGAAATGAGTTCGTGCCACTGAGCTCTAACGGCCCTATTTAAACTCCTTAAGAGACGCAGATGCTGTCTAAGAGAGGCGGTAGGGCCGGCGGCGGCCACCCCGATTGAGCTTGCGAGACTAGCTGGGTATTGCGATTGTCTCTTGGGATAGCGTCAATTTACGTGAGCGACAGCGCGATCCGCACAGCGCCTTATCTCCCAAAGAGCCGTTACGCTCGAGTGGAACTACTACGAGGTGGGATCATGGATGGGCGCATAGTGGGTAGGAAAGCCGAGTACATTGTTGAGTAGAAGGGAGAAGTCGTGGAACAGAGGGACGACGACAAAGTGAGCACACATTTGGGATGATATGTCGGGACTCTGGGGCTGTTATCTGCAACTTGATTGACGAGCTGTGACTGCACCATTAGATTTCAATGCTATGAGTGCCATAAGATATGTTCTTGGGGGTGTGACTGATCCCCCCTTCATCAAGAAGGATCACGATCTAGGCTAGAGGACATACCGTAACTATCATGTGATTTTATTGAGCAGCATAAAAGGCCCAAAATGCCTCTGCAATAGCAGAAGGTATCTTCTACTTTTGCCGTATGGCATAGTGGTCATTGTGTTCCCCAGATCTCCTTTGGGAAAAGGGCTGCGTTCCCATTACTCCACAGGCCGACAACCCTATTCTGCAAGACGGCAACGGTCTCGCCAAAATCGCACTGCACCGGCATCCCCTTCACTGGGGCCCGGCCAGAGTCGGTAGAGGAACCAAAAGTCGCAACCTTAGAAAACATCTAGATCACGAAAGACCACGCTCTGGCTGGCGTCAAAGCTTTTGCCGACCTCGCACCCAACGACGAACCCTTTCGCTTCATCTTTGTCTCCGGACGGAGTTCAACACAGAATCCTGGGCCATTCACGAACCGATACACCCGCGTCAAAGGAGAGACAGAGCTTTGGCTCTCCGAGATGCGCAGTCCCTACCCTCGTCTCATAACAGAGGCCGTTGGACCAGGTGTCGTCAGTGAAAGAGACCATGCCGCCATAAAACCATACGTCCCCGATCAAGGCTTCTTCTATAACAGTGCCAGAGCTGTTCTAGGTCCTCCTGTTCGAATGGCCTTTCCATCGCTTGACGCTCCGACTGAGCCGCTTGGCAAGTTCTTGNAGTGAAAGAGACCATGCCGCCATAAAACCATACGTCCCCGATCAAGGCTTCTTCTATAACAGTGCCAGAGCTGTTCTAGGTCCTCCTGTTCGAATGGCCTTTCCATCGCTTGACGCTCCGACTGAGCCGCTTGGCAAGTTCTTGGTCGAGATGGCCATTGGAAAATTCGATAAGCAGTTGGACGAGGGAGGTAGTGATATCACGATACTAAAGGGTGGCATGAGGGTTCTCAAGAACCCAGCCTTTCTGAGGCTAGCAGGATTGTCATAAAATTTTTTTTTCTCCGTTGGATATACAGTTATGAGCATGGGCAGCTTCCTCTTTTTTCAAAAACATTTGCTTCTTCAGAGCGCCTAAAACGGGTGCCGGTATCCACTTTTAGCTACTCAAGCCAATCAAATTAGTATGAATGGGCACTAATGCCGTTTTAGAATGAGTAATGTTGATTTGGAGGGGAAGCCGCCCATGCTCATGACTGTAATAGATGTAACATAGTAATAACATCGTTTGGCTTTTATATAGCCATGGGTATTTCTTGGTTTAAATTAGGCATCTTGCCCAAACACCGTATCGTAATAGTTCCGGATCCTCTCACACTCATCCAAAAGAGAATGTTCACAAGTGGCCTTGATGGCCTCCTCCCAGATGACCTTTTCCAGGTCATAACCCGCCTTTTTCACTACCGAATTGTAGTCTGGGCCCCATATCCTTGACCACTCCTCCTTCTCTCCCTCTTTCGATTCGGATGTCAACTCGTCCAGTAAGCTGTTGAGTCTTCTCGTGTCAAACTTGACCCTGTTCAGGTGGGCGAACATGGTCGTGGTGATGGGTATTTCCCGTTTTCCGGTTTTCTTCTGGTTGCTCTTCCAATCAAGCTCGGGATCTGCCTGCCATATTCCGCTTCCGTAGTGAATTTCTCCTGGTGTAAGCATCACCGCGTTTCGCTTGACCTGCCAGAAGGGATTTCCAAGTACCACAGCGCCCTGCGTAAACGTCTCCTTGTCGCCCGATCCCCAGGCGCCTTGTGAGTGAAGTTGGTAATAGTACTTTCCGTAAAAGTTGTAGTAGGCCGCCAGCAAGAGGCTGTCGGCGTGTCGAGCCTTGTCGTAAAGCATGATTCCAGACTCGGAGGCTCGTGATTTCATGGTCCTGTTGGGCATCTGTGCCTCTGCAATCTCATAAAAGAGAGGCGATATCGTAGGTAGCCAAAAGTCGGGCCATGTTACCAGGCCATGGCTCTTGTAAGGTTCCACATCGAAGAGATAATCGGGTTTTCGAATGGGAAAGGCGTCTGAGTCTAGGAAGAGGATATTCTGAAAGCTCGAGAAGATGAGGGCAAAGGCCTTGAACTCGAACTTTTCGAAATGCGGCGTGCTGTAGTTGGCAGACTTTGGCACGTGCAAGAAGTCGTCCATATTAAGGCATTGTACATCTAACGAGGCAAGTGAAGTGTTGCACAGCTTGTGTTCGTACTCGCTGGCCGAGTCCAGGAATAGTTGTACAGGGAGCTTGGAGCCGACATGGCGCAGCATCAGCACAGCCGTGACTGCGATACCAAAGTTGGCGCCACTTGCGGTGATGACCACGCCACGAGTGTCACGGACAAACGGTAAATCGGGTGCGAGATATCGAAGACTTTGGACGTAATCGTGGTGAGTCTGTTTTAATGACTCGAACTGTTCTGTGGGTAATTTGAGAACATCAATGTCGATTTGAGCCTTGGAGCCGTGGGGGCTGAATTGCTCCGGATCAAGGGGCCTTGGTGAGACGATCTCATCGCCCTTGGGCTGAGCCTTGTAAAGTTCGTTGGACAATCGACTCCAGAAGTCAGCGACCTGAGATGTTAGGCCGGTGAATTGTGGCGTTTCTGCATCGTAGGTGTAAGTACTCGTTGATGCGTTGCTAGAGCTGGAAGTTTCGGGCTTGAATTTTGGTGCTGTGATTCTTTGATTTGTATATGATAGATCTGAAGAAAATGTCCATAGTGATAGGGCAAATATGGTGGCGATGAGGAGGGCGGTTATTTTGACGAGATGTCGTCGGGAGGCCAGGACGTGAACCCATGCGGCGCTCTTGCTTTCTTCGAGTGATAGAAACATGATGAGATGAAAAAGTTGGAAAGAATGAATGCGTCGCTGTTGTCGTTGGAGGTGTCATTATAGAGCAAGTCGCTCGTGCACCTAGAGGCGGTCCAAAGACGGCGCCAAGGGTCTTGGTGAACTTAAAGAAACGTTTCAAAGGGAATGCGTAAAAGATGGCTGTGATCGGGTAAAAACGAACGACGGTCTGAGTCAATGTCTCTGCAACTCAACAGCCGCCATTCACGACGACGCTCATTTTCATTTTTTTTTTTTTTTTTTTTTTTTTNGGCAAGTTTGAGGAATGGGTCGCTGGTAACGAAGCTGAGTTTCGGGCGCTGGCATCTGAAGGAGACGAGATTTTCCAGGACCTGGTGGAAAAACTCGGCCGAAAATTTCAGAATTTTTAATAAAAGATGAAGAAACAAAGAGATGCACTCCTCTTGTTGTTTTTATTAAAGAGTGATGCGCTCTGACGGTTTGAGGCTGGTGAAACGGGCCACGGAGGTAACTGCAAGGGGAATGATGCCAAGATTTTTAATGGTTCTGGTGTTTGCAGCCATCTTCCCTGTTTGACAGTAACAAAGCTGGGGAATATGCGCGTTGTTGCAGCCGCAATGCAGTTACATTGTATATCTTAGACATGGGTATTTCATATCTCTGCAAACAAACATTTGCTAGTTTGATGCTGTCATGGACTGACAACTGTATCTGTAGCGTAGCATAAATGGCCAATTTGCCTCAGCACCTATGGAAAGGTATCTTTCACTTTTGTTTTTGGCATGGCGTTTATTGTGTGCATGGTATCTTTCGCTGTTATGGCTGACGTTCTGTTGTGGGCTCATCATTTAAGACATTAATAGTGGCAGCAGCCATGGAAGCATCGGATAGAAAGCCGCGTCTCATATGTGTGCAAGCTGACAATTTCCTTTATCCTAAGAGGGGATGGTTGTTATGCGATGCTCTTCTGATGTACTACCAGCAGCTTCATCTTTAACCTCAACTTCGCAGTCAGGATGACCACAACAAGAACGCCGATCAACCTAAACAAGTGGTATCCACACTTCCATAAGCGGTACGCCTCCATGAAACCATAGGTCACCGAAATCGACACAAGGATCTTCCTCATATCCTCGAGTGATTCGGTTTCTATAAATTGTCCATGCCGTTGACCACGTCATTCATCGAAGACAAGCAACTAAGTCGCGAAGAGCGGCAATCCTGGAATAAACTCCATAGGCCGGACTACCGAGTGTGACTGCGGGAGTTATTGCAAGTCTCAGAGTAGTTACGATGAAGATTGTATAGCTAGAGTAGGTCAAGACAGGCCGGGACGGGCTAGTGTGGATGGCGGAGGTCTGGGGCAGTAAATTGGCCGGTTTAGATGACGCAGGAGGACGACCATTCGGATCGGTATCGGTATCAGAGGTCCCAGACTAGTGAAGATGGACATTCTCTAATGTGAAAGCCTGCTACATCGAGGTATAGGCGCATGATAGTTCGTAAGAGGGTGTGAAAGCCTGGCTGCTGCACCTTACAATGCTATCCCGCATCAGTTAGGAACCCTCCATGCGGTGTCTAAGATAGAGTTCATTGTGTTCATTTATGTATGTTCTAGTAGTTATCTGTGTTGAAGTGCAACACTGGCTCACAACTGGTTACAAATGTACTAATGCGGATGAACATCTGATCTCGTTCTAGGAGAGTGGGATCTTTATCGTCTGCTTAAATCCCAATTGCGTGCAGACTAACACAGTAATACTACTAGGACCTTCACTATCGCTATCAATATCATCGAGATATGGGATAGTATTTGTGGTGGCTCTCCCTACTAATTCACTTGCAACATCGTACCAGATGGTCTCATATACCTTGCCACATAAGCTGGTTGGCATAGCAACTTCTCTCACCATGAACAAGTTCTCATCTCTCCTCTCCATCTCGCTCCTAGTCTCCCTGTGGATAGCGACTGTTGTCCCTGGTCTATATGACCACTGGTAGTTGAGGAACATGGGTATGATAGTATCATCTTCGATCATAGGGCCCTGTACCCACGTGTTTCCTTCGGCGAAGTGGTCACGTTTCACTACACCTGGATCCATGAACTCGTTCATCCACCCGTGTGTGTGCATCCTGAGCATCTGAAGATGCCCGTGTGGGCCATGGCTATCCGGCGACGCGAGTATAGACTTGTATAGCCTTATCTCCTTGGACTCCTTCATTACTTCTCTGGGGGGAACAACCGCTACCCATACCATTATGGGATGCTCCCTCTTCCACGAGGCGTCCCACGGCCTCCTTATCCTCGCGATCCACCTCTCAACGTCCATGCCTATGAACATGACCTTGTTGTTATCCATCATCTTACCCGTGAGCCACTTCGACAGCCCGCCCAGGTCCCTGACGGGGTTCAGATATCTCTTCTTCATCCAGTCATCGGGAACAACCCCAAGTGTGTACAATAGGGATGCCGCGTCGGAAGCGGATAGATAGTCCAACACCAGTGACATGACTGGGTACGCACACATAAGCTTATTCATCTTAGGGTTGGCCTAACTGCACATTGGTGGTCGTCCTCGTATATTTATACCCGCGTAGGTACAGTGGCGTGTGAGTTTCGTGTCAATGCATTGACTTTATTAGGCCCTGCCATGGTGATCGCCTAATACTGGGCGGAGGCTCGAAAGGCGCTACAGCGAAAGAATCACAATGGCTTTACCTTTAATATCTAGCCCACGCCCGTGCCTATTTAAAGGATATTCCTCTGCTTTATTTCCAACTATCTCTAGGATTATTATAATAATGAGTTTGACTCTAACCCTAACGAGTCGGCAGCCTCAAGTTTTCTTGCCCCCCTAAGCCTCGTGAAAGATGAAGCTGTCTCGGTACTTCACCGCGATATCCTTCAACCGCCGAGCCCCGTTGAAGTCTTTCTCGTACTCGTCACCCCAGTGACAGGAGCGAAGAAATGTAGTCACTGCCCGTCATTAGGTTGACGTGATCAACAATATTTGCCGCGTGACGTCTCTCATAAGAGGGGCAGCCTGGTTGGCCTCATTCGTACACTAGGTATTTCCTCGATCCGTGTAAATCACGCATTTGGTTTTTGGGTTTCTTTTCTTTGCCGTCTTTCGGTCCATATACTTCTTTGAAGATAGTTGGTCTTTTAACTTCCTTCATAAGAGTCGCATTTTGGGCAGTCAATTGGTCTGTAATTTTGCGAGCTTTCTTCGTGAACGTACGGACTCAAGGAGGCTCACGAGCGCCGAGGCGAGCTCGCCAAGCTCCGTCGGGGACGAGCCAGCTATGGGAAGTCCAGCGACCCCGACCTCTACAATTCCGACGAATCGGCTGAGATCGTCGTCCGCTGTCACACGTATCCGACCTGGTTACATCGGGGCTACGTCAGGAGCAGGGTCAGGCTGAGTGTCAAGTGGTCAGAACTTGTCGTGAGGTGACCTTCAACGACGGCCTCAGTGAGGTGTATGGTTGGTTGTGAAGGCGAGGTCAAGGGTGTTTCCGTGTGGATTTGTTGGTATACCTAGAGTGTTCGGTAGAATAAGGTAATTTTCCGACGACCAGTCCGTAATATTTCGACTCCGATATGTGGTATGCTAAGCATAGTGTACGCCATTAAAGTCGCCGGCGACGAGGCAGTCTTTAAGGGCAGGACATCAGCAGTATATTTAGGGCATCGCTCTCGTCATTCCAACGATAGAAATTGACTATTCCTATGCTATTGCTGACAACCCATAGAGTGTCTCGACTTTAAAAGGGCCGAATTTGGCCTTCTAGAAGCCTCGGGTCTCGTCGGGCTGTCTTCTGGCTCAGTTATCCCGTCAAGGGCCAGGCTTCAAGTATAACGGAGAACACGATATTAACCCTGAATACCTAGCGAGTCAAAACTGCCGACGAGCCTGGCGACTTTCGATCTGGGAGCTTAAGAGTACGGGCGCGCTGGGCAGCCCGGCAAGCTGCCGACTCGAGCCGCTCAACGCACCACAGCGACGCTCACAGCAACGCCTCAGGCGCCCCCAATTATCAGCAGCGTCATACTCACTCTAACCACGAAGTCCAAATTCTTTGCCAGTCATTGGGCGAGGTATCAACCCAATTTATCATTGGCCACGCCCACCGATTCACCTGGGAGCTCTCCCGATAAAGCATCAGCGACCGGTGGCCGCCCAATCGGCGACAGAACAATCGAGAAGTACCCCAACTACCGTAGACTGCACATCCAGCACGCCTAATCCAAAAGAACAGCAAACTGATCAAGCTAGCCATAGCCGTGGTGGCTCAGGCCAGAGAGCACGGCGAACTCCCCGAATAGAAGACGAGCCGATTCCCTAGCCCCCCCAATGAATATGTTACAGGTCTGAATGTCCGCCGACAGAGGCGGTTACGACGTGGTTATGCTCTAAGAGCCCTGGCTCTAACTGGCACACGCCGGGGTAGAAAACCACCTCCTAGACTAGCATCCCACACTCCCGGGGGCTGCGCTCCAGGGGGAGACCGAAATCCCCAAGCGAACGGCCTTCACCAAGGAATAACTTGAGTCCCTCAAGGAAACGGGGCGGGAGGGCCCAAGGGCTGCCGAACACAAAGCTCTGAGCTTGGCACGGCTGCCTCGGGGCTCGATATCCATTCCCGTCCATTCAGTATGGGCTTAATGCCTGATGAAATATGTTGGGAAATGTTTGCCCAAGTTAAATATCATCTCCTCGAACATCAGTGCACGGTCAGCCCTACGCTCCACAAGGGCCTGGTTTCGATATCTCGCACATGCAAAAGGTTTCATCGCCTCGCCAAGCCCTTAATCTACAGGACGATTGCCATTGAGGCATTTGATGGCAGAGAGGAACGCTTTGTCCAGCTTGCGAGGGCTTTGGTCTCAAACTCGCAACTAGGGCACGACATCCGTACAATTATATTGAAAGATAGCGATCATCATGGAACTTACGACGATGACGACGCCTTGAAGCAAAAATGGCTCTCACTTGATGCCCCAGTGAGTTCCAAGAAACGGAGTTAGAAAAAACTCGGAAATGAGTCGACAATAGGACTGGCGCCTCTTATCTTGGCATTGACACCCCGGGTGCGACTGGTTGATTATACACATAGCGAGGATGGGCAGTGTACTCCTTGGATTCTAGTGGGCGCCCAGACTTGGAAGTACCTCCCCCAGAGGAGTTCTATAGGATCTTTACTGCGGATGAAGTGGAAGCCATGGAGGCACATGCCCTTGCGCAAGAGAGCAATGCGCATAGGGGTTACGCAAACTATGGGCTACCGAGCCTGGAGGAGACGCGCATCAGAACTGAAGATCCTACCGAGGGTAACACGCCCATCCATGTCTTCGGGCCAGTCCTGCTCCACCCTGCCCTCACAACTCTGCGTCTATACGGAGTCTCCTTGCTACAGAACTCGATCATGAATTTCAAGTTCCCCAACGAACTATGCAACCTGGAATATCTCGATCTTAAGGAATGTCTATTTGACCATTCCAGTCTGAAGATCATTCTGACCCGCTGCAAGAAGCTGAAGTGGTTATCGATGGAATCGGCCGGCGAAAGAAGACATGAGTTTTAGAAGGATGGAAGTTGGGATCTCGGCCTGTGTGATTTCGGCAATGTCCTGAAGAAGCTGGGCCAGAGCCTGGATTTTTTTTAACCTTAATTGCGACCATTCCGACTTACCTCATTTCCCTATAGGGTAATATTGGCACGACGCTACATGATCTCAACGGTCTCTCACATCTCAAAATTCGCCTGTCCGATCTCGTGGAGACTGAGAAGAAGCAAATCGCGCCCCTAGCCGGAGCGTTCCCACCTACGATCGAGACGCTACACCTTTACTGGGACGGCAATGCCTACAAGTATAGCAACTACAAGAGATTCTGCGATAAGACCCGCCGGGCTGTGTTTAGGTTTTGATGGCGGTGGATCAGGTTCCAAATCTACGTTGGGTCAGTATTGACCGAGATGGGGAAGAGGGGAAGGATAAAGAGCATGAGTGGGAAGAACGCGTCGAGGGTTGGCGTGGCAAGGCAACACAGGAGTACTTCTACTTCGAGCGTCAGCCTGATGTAATGAAACAATTAAGTTAGGTGGTCTATATTCCTGAGTAGGGCCGAGTAGCTTTGGATAAAGTGAATGTATTTTAATATAATTAACACTAAACTGAAATGAGACCACTTTTTAATGCGTTTGCCCTTCCCTTCAAGTTCAGGAGCCAATAGAGCATCTCGCAAATAGTGATATTACTCCTTTGTAGCTTTCACTTCGTATACCAGACATCTGGCCTGAGCCGTCCCTTCGATTCCAACACTATCTTGACCTAAAAGGGCGTAAGCATTGGTATTTTGCTAACAAACGATGATAACTTACAGGCCTCCCAAATCTGCTCAAAGACAGATACACAGGATGGGCCTTCTGGTCCAAGTGGCAGCCGCTTTTCCTGGTCGTCGCCCTCACAGCCCGGGCGCCACGAAATAGAAAAATCAAATTTAACTCCCCAGCCGTCGGATATTCCAGCACTGATGCTGCCGACTGGAGCTCCTAGCTTCCCTTCTCCCATGAACGCTCCACACCAGGTCTGTGCAGCTTTCCTTACGCGTGTCCTGTATTCCTTGGCGTGGCCCGGTAACTCCTTTGGGCTTAGGCAGGTCTTGTCTGATAGAGTTGACTGAGTTGCTTTAGCTTTTGTTACTTTCGTTGCTTTACTCGTTGTCACTTTCGTTGCTTTAGAGGTTGTTGCTCTCGTTGCTTCAGTTTTATCTGACGGGGATGTGATTAAAGTAGTCAGCCGCTGGGAAGCAGATAGAGGAGAGGGACTCCCGGGCGATATCGTTTGTGATGCTCTTGTATCTGTGGAAGTAGACGCCGATATCTGAGTAGGGTCTATGGTTCTTATCGTTTTGGGCGTAACTGTCGACGATGCTTTACTATTTAATAAATCTCTAGTTTTGTATGTACTCTCAGATAAAGCTAGTAAAGGAGGACAATCGCTATTCCAAAGAGCTGAGTATTTTGGCTTTTTAAATGGAATCTTATAAAACGTGTTTGGGTAAATCTCATCGATATCTACCTCGGGATTCCATGATTGAATTTCTTCCCGAGTAACGCCTAACTCATTAAATATTAGTCCGAAAGTTTGGTCCGCTTTGGGAACCCAAAGGCCGTATTCGAGAGAGCAGGCTTGGGTAAATGATGCAAAGGTTAAGATATGAAGCTTTCTCATACTTCATCGGCATAGAATATTGTTATACATATTGTAAATGGCAGCAAATAGATGGATATATATATATATAGCTAAGAGATAATAGATGTCTGAGAATGGCTGTTATTAAGTGGCTGATTCCAGTTCTTTTTAAGTCTATCATGCGACCTGCATGCTATATAGCTAAAGCTAGGGAAGTTTCCAACGGCAGCCCGTTTTCAAAGGCTAGCGAGGCCAATTTCAATACCTGAGGTTCACGTCTGGCTTGCAATAGCATGCAACGGCCTGCAATAGCAGCTTGCAATGGCCTTCAACAATAGCCTTCGGTCTTCTGACTCAGTTATCCCATCAAGGGCCGGGCTTCAACTAGAACAAAGAACACAATATCATAACATCATAACATCATATCCCAATGCTAGCACATTGGCCTCTTTTTGGTCTTTCTGCTGCCTGAGCAGAAGACTCATACTTAGCTGCATCATGGGACGTAATTTCACCTCTCAGGGGCTTTAACTTCTCCAACCTCCGTGAGAGAAACGACAGGAAGCCATTATTTCCTGCATTCTAAGCGGATATGGAAGGGATTGGGTTTATAAGTGGAAAGATTTGGGTTATATCTGGGGAGGAGTACGGCGAAGAACATGTCGGTTCGGCAGCTAATTGCCAAAATTTGTTTGGCAACACAACATTAAACCTAATAGTGACAGAGGCTTCGTGTGGTTAGGTAGGATGGCATGGCGGCGAATAGGCAACAGCTTTGGAGGGCGAACGGGGGCCAGGACACGGATTTTCAGAATATCTCAATCCCTCAGCTAACAAAGCATAATAATAATTCATTAAGGACAGAAACCTAACCACAAAAGAGCAATATCCCAGGCGCGTAACCAGGTATCACTTCAAACCTGCATATTCTGACTAGCAGTTCCATATTACGCTCCCACCCACGTTGCAAACTCCTCTCGCCACGGCCTGTTTCCTCAGAGTAATAAGGACGAATGGATCTATTTTGGCAAACTAAGTTCTCTACTAAGCGCTGTAGAGAGTGTTTGAGATATCGAAATGTTGAACCTCAGTGTCGAGAGAAACTGGCTTGCCGGGCTACCGATGCCCATCCCCAGCAGCAAAATCAACACTGCTCCATGGTGATCGCCCTCACTTCACCACCGCCAAGCCCCAAACTTATTCAGACCAAGAGACGCGAAGATAAGCGATAACGACCACAAGTCAGGTTAGTCAGTTGCAAGATCAACGCCTCACGTACGGAAACCCCAGTGACATCACAACTTCCTGAAAGCAGTCACGGAATACATCAGCCAGGATTTATAAGAGATTTTGGCAGATCAGCGACGCTATCCCAAATCCAAGCGTTGATTTACAATGAAGATTATTCCGGGTCAACGGGGATCGAGGCCACGCTCCCGGGCGGGGGTACATGGCAACCTAGATGACTGTTGTCAAGGTCCGGACTAGCGCTGGCTGACTGGAACTGCTAGACCATGCTCCCAGAAGGTGAACATCAACACAGCCTCAGGACCTTTACTGCCATCTCCTCGGAGCTCGCTAGATGCTGATTAAGGAGTTAGTTTGTGGCTATGGAGGTCTTTGCCCACGAGAGGGGCTGGGCAGTCACTTAACCATCTCGCTTCTGCAAGAGGCATTCCTTGACAGCCAACACATGGCAGTCCACATACAGGCTAGAACCTTAGGAGGTCATCCATTGGAGTAACCCTGCTACACTGGGCTGCATCCTGTAAGGGCGACATTGCACGCGTTGGTTGTTATGCGCAACAGACTGCGCAGAGTGAGAACTTTCTCTGTGGGTGTATGGGATTACTACGCTTCCTCTTGCTGCGACCAACTCTATTGCGATTGTCATCCGTCTCAATGGTCAAGATGAGGCAACCAGCCAGCCCGCAATAAACATCTCTCCTGATCCCAAAAAGCTCAGCTCTCTCAGCCACCAAGCTAAACATGGCGCTGTTACCTTAGGGATCCATTGCAAGTCTGCCTACCGAAAGCCTTGCCGCATGAGCCAGAGGGTTTACCAATCACAAGGCCAGAGGCACTCACTCTGTCCTCCATAAAAACGGAACTCATACATATTTTCCACTAGCAAGGAACGAGCATCCACGCCAAAGGCGACCGTTCTGTTGGTGTGCTTTTTTTTTTTTTTTTCCCTCACTGTTGAACCGCCAGGAACCACACCGTGACTTTTGCTGTCTCCCCGTGCTTCGAGAGTGGAAAAAGAGTCATTTGGGGATGACCTTTGTTTTTGTGCAAAATCGGATTCTTTTTAGCCCATTCAGCTACCAAACGTCTCCGAAAAATGCCTCCTGCGCTTCTCTTGAAATAAGAACTTGCTCGTCATCCTCAAAATCAAAAGCACTGCTCCGTGACCTCATAGCCACGCCGCCCTGTGAGTGGTCGATCGCAGCCCCTAACTTACCGGCTCCACAATCAGGGCACTCCAGCACTTTTCTTTATGCCTTGGTGCAACCTCCTCCCAAAGGATTTCGGTCCGTCGGCAAGGAAGCACTATCTTCCCATAGGTATTAAAAGGGCCTACAACCTCGCCGACACCAGACCTGCTACTGGCAATCTACCTAGAATCGACAGCAGCTACTATTTCATGTTTTTTTTTTTTTTTTTTGTTACACGCGCTTCTTGCATTGATTCTTGCGACACAACGCGCACCTTTACCTACCTACCCATCCTTCGTCCTACAAAGACCTATTCGCAATGAGATTCGACTTGGCTTTCCTGTACCTCACCCTGGTCACATCAGCGGCCGCATCCGTCATTGACCCGCCCCGTCGCATCAAGCGCATCGAGCCCGAACCCAGCGCCAACGAGCACGAGCTGTTCAAGCGTCGTGGCGGAGGCGGCGGCGGAGGACGCGGTGGTGGTGGCGGTAGCAGCAGCTCTGGTGGAAGCCGAGGTGGAAGCAGCAGCTCCGGCGGAAGTTCAAGCTCCGGCGGCAGTCGATCCGGATCAAGCTCAGGAGGTAGTAGCAGCAGTGGCAGTGGCATCAGTCGCTCTGGAGGTTCGAGCTCTGGAAGCGGAAGCAGCCGTTCAGGAAGTTCTAGAAGCTCATATCGTTCAGGTTCAAGCAGCAGCTTTAAGAACAACGGCGGATCGTGAATACCCCCAAACATCCTTTGTCCAACCTTTACTAACCATTCACCTGCAGCTCCCNCTGGAAGCGGAAGCAGCCGTTCAGGAAGTTCTAGAAGCTCATATCGTTCAGGTTCAAGCAGCAGCTTTAAGAACAACGGCGGATCGTGAATACCCCCAAACATCCTTTGTCCAACCTTTACTAACCATTCACCTGCAGCTCCCGAACTTCGAACGTAGGCGGTGGCTCCCGAGGCGGCTCCGGCCCCCAGCCCAACTTCGCCGGCGGTCGATACTACCCCGGTGGTGCCGTCGCTCCCTACCGATCCGGAAATCGAAGCCCCGGCGCTAGCATCATCCCCTTCGTCCTGGTCGGCAGCGCCCTCGCCTTCTGGCCCGGCGTCTGGCTCTACGGCGCATACATGTACCCTTACACGCACCAGTACCACTTCCACAACGACACGAGCGACGAGGATGAGATCCGTGACGTCGTCTGCGGTTGCGGCCAGTACGAGGTCTGCGGCTGCGACGACAACAACGATACCGCTTACTACGGCCAGCTCATCGGCAACGGCAGCTGGGAGGCCCTCAACAAGTCCATCGTCACCGTCGCCGAGTACAAGGGAAAAATTACCATCCTCATCAACGGAACCCTACCCAACGGCACCACCGTCCCCGAGCAGAACAGTCCCGCGGGCCTTGGTATGAGGTACATGGTCGAGGCCCTCGGTTACTGGCCCGCCGTAGCCGCTGTCGCTGCGACCGTCTTCCTCGTCTAGTTTCCACCGACTTGTTCTTTCCACGTACATATTCCGTCTTTGATGATTTGTTCACGACTTGGGATAGCTGGTGACAAAGCTAGCCAGGATTGGTGGATTGTTATGTTCTCCAGCACTGTGATGATAGCGTTGATGATGATGGGTTTGGAAGATATTCTCACACCTTTCGTTGGCGTTTTACCTAGAACGGCGGCTCAGTGCTACAAAACTACCAAAGCCTTGTCAAATTTGCGCTGAATACGATTATTTCCATCATCAACTGTGGTTACAGACTTAATCATCCCGAGCTGACTTCAATTTCCTCCCGAGGTATTCCCCTCCGAGCGCAAGGCTGTGGTTTCCCCAAGCCACAGGCCACCGCAACTTGATCAACGCAAACCCACCGGTCCAGAACTAAGGCACACTGGCAGTGTCAATGCCCGTATGTTGCCACGGACTCCCCAGCCGGGATAGGCAACGGGGCAGACAGTAATACACTAGGGATCAACAGTTGCCGAAGTCACATTTTCCGATACGCTATCTTGCGTGGTTTGAGCACCAAACAGGAACTGGCCGAAGGACTGCGTCCAATAGATAATGGGGGAACTGGCAATGAAGATGACGACCTGGATGGGTGAGAGACCACCCGATCCGATTCTCGGCCCTTTCTCCCCCGCGTTCGCGATACCAACACTGCTGACGATACTCAGCCAATAGATGCTGGCCTCGGCTTTCCAGGCATCAACTCCGACCCCGAAACCTATCTCAACGGCGTGAACCAAGACCCCGATATCCCTGCCCCCGCCGAAACCGTCGAAGATCCCCTTAAGGCTACCTGGCCAGGATTAAGAAGAGGCATGTTCTGACCTGGAGCGAACTTCTTCCCCCTAAGAAGGCTACTTAGAAGGAGAACAAGCCCGTATAAAACCGAACCCTCTTATCACTAGCAAACTCACATTGGATCTCGCCCCCAACCAGGAAAACGACTTCCGCATCTCTAGTACCGCAGCTGTTTCTCGTCAGGCGAAGGGGAATGAGGAAAGGGGCCTCGTGGCGTGTGGTCAAGACGATGCGAACCAAGCCGACGATGCCGTACAATTCGGCCTTGATAAAGAATCCTACTCGGAAACCGCTGCCGGCTTTACCCTCCACGATATCGAACTTACCTACGGAGACTAGAGTCCATATTAACACTATAGAGGCGAATTTCAAGGCAAGTCGCCGAGCGGGAGCAACAGCAAGCACGGAAACGCGTCTCGAGGAGCAGGTTGACGAGTGGAACGCCGAGTTTTCGATGGATCTTGGAGATCATGCGCCACAACGTCCAAAGAAGTGTAAGACCATCTAGTGGTATGATCGATGAATATTATCGCCCTCGCTTCACGTACAAGAAACTTGCTAGTCATACTATTCGACTTCAACATAGCCACGGTTCTGTTTACCCTTAACGCACTGGTTCAATAAGGGGCTTTGTGATCCCAATAAGTAATGCGGGCATTTAAGTAAACCTATCTAGAGAGCTCAGTGAGTTGCGAGGCACCCAGAAGTTCGCAGCCCCTAATCCTCAGAACCACGAGTAAGGTCTGACGATGACAGCGTTGTGGCACTTGCGATCAGAACTATGGCCAACCCTCTTTACCTACGGTAACAGGAATGCAAATATTATCTCTTCACATCAAACAATATTTATGCCTTTCGTCTTCTCAGCCTCATACAATGAACCGCCATGATTTTCTGGAGGTTAGGTATCTTTTCATCCTCCAGCATCTGGCTGAACTTGGTCCGATCCGCCAATCTAGACTCATCAGCCGCCTCCTCGTCCAGCGCANTCATCCTCCAGCATCTGGCTGAACTTGGTCCGATCCGCCAATCTAGACTCATCAGCCGCCTCCTCGTCCAGCGCATCCAGGAGAATGTGTGGCTCTGTCCACGATGAACCGAAATCCACAAGTTTGCCATCCCTGTAGTTGTCGAGTCGGATATCCATGTTGAAAATTCGCTGACCGTTCAGTCTTACGATGTCCCCAATAATCTGTTTTAGGTTGTCTTGGTTGACACCAGGATCTGCGGATGCGAGGTCTTTGACAATGGCCCTGGGCCCGTATCCTCCCGGAGTGGCACGCTGATCTTCTGGATCTACATGGTCTGCCTCAAGATCGATGTTACGACCTTGGAGGACTTTTTCGTCTCTTTCTTGCAGAAAGAAGAATCCATGGCAGGGGACGACAATGTCGGATTTCAAGTAGCCTTTCTTGATGGCTTCTTGAATTCGACCATAGGCTCTACATTCGGCATAGAACGGGTCCGTGTAGTAGGCAACCGTCTGTAAACTAATCTCCTCACCCACCAGGGGCTCCCAGAAGTAGTCGTCGCTCCTAGGGTCGTGAAATTTGAACTTGAGCAAAACNCTCCTCACCCACCAGGGGCTCCCAGAAGTAGTCGTCGCTCCTAGGGTCGTGAAATTTGAACTTGAGCAAAACAATCATCAGCGCTTGGCGATACTCAACGACTGCCTGCTCTTACAACTTTGATTGCATATTCTCGGTTGCGAATCTTTGCGCGGAATACGTAGCCCTCCGTTGGCGGATCCTTATCTTCATCCTCGTCATCCTCGTCGAGGCTCTCAAGCCATTGAATGCGGGACCCGTCGTGTTGGAACAACCCAAGCCTTGGTCCACCACACGGCGGCAGCTCCTTGGCGGGGTGTCTTTGATGGCCGTCGTCGCCTGGGCATGTCGAGCTCGAGGTTTGTATAGGAGCTAGTTGATTGAGTATGTTCGGCATTTGTGCCTGTCGGTTCGGAGGGTCTTTTGGAATGTGTTTTTCCTCGCTAATCTCACGGTGCTATCAGGCACCATAGGGTAAGACACAGCCTGTTGGCGCGAAAACGGAGACAACAGAGGGCACAAGCCTTTCGAATTTGCTGTTGTGGCTGATGGTCTCTCGCAGACTAGTCATTGAAGACAATAATAGAAACCTCTCGAGTTAACAAGGCCCTCGCATGCTAGCAGCAAGCTGTTATCCTAGCATAACTCGAACACCAATACAAAGAGCCGGTGTCCTGCGAAGGTTGCCGGTGTCTTTACCGAAGTCGTTGCCGTGAGAGGCGTGAATCTGAATGGCAGGCTGTCGAAGTTGCTCCATGTGGCCACGGTTGAAGTCTCGGACCTGCTGATTAGTTGGGTAGATGCGTACAGAATTATCAAAGATAGCAATCTCCTCAGCAGTCAACTTTGACTGCACAAGGGAGCGGAGAAGTCTCCAATGGTCAGAAGTTGGCTTGCCCTTGCAAGGTCCTGGGGAGCGTCGCGGAAAGGAGCCTGAGAGTCACCCTGCTGTCGCACAACTTGCTTAAGCTCGACAGTGTGATCAAAAGCGCCATGGGCGTTGCGGCCATCTCATTCTGAAGCAAGCCAGAGGCGTAAAGAGGCTTCTTAAACATTGGGGGCAGTTGATAGAAGTCACCAAGCAGAAGAACACTACGACCTTTAAAGTAATCGTCTTGGTTATCCGGGAAGATCTGGCGAAGTCTCTGGTTGATGTAATAGTTAGAAGGTCCGTAGTCCGATCATCGACTTCTCATCGATGATGATGTAGCTGACATCTCTGGGTGGGTTCTGCAAACCGACGAGTTCATTTCCACGTAGATCCTTGAGAGGCGTAATCTGCTTTGAGATGGGAAGGCGTAGCATCGAGTGTAATGTGGCTCCATCGATCGCATTGGCTGCAATGCCAGTTGGGGAGGCTCTAGTGGTACAGCCAGTCTTTCGCGAGTTCAAAGCCACAGAAATCTCATGGTTGAGGCAGGACTGTCCTGTTCCTCCTTGACCATCGACCTGGAACAATAGAGGTCTCGGATGGATACAATTGGGGTTAATAGTCTGCCCTAGATGGTCTACAAAGAGTTCGGTCGTACACCAGACACTGCTCAGGATTGAGGGGCTCAACCAATACATCGTCGAGAGAAGTGGCGGCCTATTGAGAGTAATTCTGACGAAGACTAGCTGAGACTGATACTGGGCTAAATCGGATAGGGAACTGCGTGTGGCTCGCAGGCTGATTGCTCTTGTAGAATGTCTTGCAATGAGCACGCTTGGCTGTATACCTACAGAACACGGCCGCTATTGATGCGGCCTGCATTCACATCAGTGTTGTTGACGCCGCGGCCTGTGTCTACCTCAGCTGATCAATTAAGGAAACGCTGGAAGAAATAAGAATGCTGATATTCCCCCTAGGATGGTGCTTATTCCCCTCTTGTTCGACATATCACTTCCAAAGACTCTCTCTCTTGTCACATGGGATAAGTGTGAGTGCGGCAGTGTTAAAGTGGGACACACGTGGCTGTGACACTCCCCTGTGGTAAATCTATTGCGTGAATCCTCCCTCGCACAGGTCCTTTTTGTCGGTTCGGCATCCCTTCCACGCTGGGGAGAGCGAGAGTCTCATGTCTCGAATCGGGACCTGGAAAATTCAAACAATTGCTGAAATGAAAAAAAAAAGAAAAGAAAAAAAAAAGGTATGATCCGCGTGTTCCTTTTTTTGGTGTCGCAAGACTTGGGATGAGAAATTTTGAATTCGCAAAGGAAATAAAAGCAGTCGCTAAATGACAAAAAAAAGATGAGAGTGAATGAGAGAGAGATCATTCCGTTGTGCAGCCATGCAATGGGCTCGAACAAATGTCGGAAGGATTGTGTCAAGGTTGGTTGTGTCGATGCCGCTAGGGTTGGCAGCCAGGTCAACAAGACCGAGTCGTCATGAGTTCCATTGTTGTTTCATGCCGTGTTGATTCACGAATCTATTGTAGTGTTGTTGTGGCGCGTAGTCCGAGGCGTGGTGGGGAGGGGTTGTTGTTACCGGGCACCGAAGGGGGCAGACCGTAGCAGTCCTTGGCCATGTTGTGGTTGTTGCCCATTAATGAGTTGCCACCAGGTGTGATAGGGGGAGTCAGGTATCCGTCAAATCCCATGGAACTGTGGCCGTTTTGGGGCGTGCTGTAGATGTTGCTGATGTGTTTGTTGATGGGCTCGGTGTGCGGTGTGGTGGGATTGGCAGCTTGACGCGCGAGGTCGACCTGCTCAGCCTGCTCAGCCATGAACTCAGTAAGTTTCTGAGACACTTTGGAGTAGCTGGGGGTCGAGTACTTGCGGGCGAGGGTCTCCGAGGGCTGGTGGAGGTGGTGCGACAGTGTCCGGAGGGTCATGTTCTCTGTGTGATCCCACTCTCCACCGTTGACATCGGGTCGGGCGAGGATGGCACGTGCGAGGACGAGAGAAGATCGAGCCATCGTCGAGGGCTTGGTAGAGACGAAGTCGCGGTAGTACATGGCAATCTCGCAGAGGTAGGCAGCCATGTGCTCAACCTCCTGGTCGTCTCCCTCCTCCGTCACCATGAGCTGAGAAAACAAGTCGACAGTGGGGTGTCCTATGGCCCAGTCCAGGGCGTTCAGAACATGCATCTCCATCTGAGTAAACATTCCAGCATCGTAGAGTCCGCAGCACATGTTGTGAAGCTCGTGAATCCGAGGCACTCTATCCTTCTTGTCACCATACTTGGCAGCGATGAGGAGGGCAGCGCATCCGACGAGCTGGTAATGTTGCTTGTACACCACTCGCTTGGAGCAGTATCGGTCGAGGAGGTTGACGGTGAGGAACAGAGTCTCGGGGAGGAGGGCGAAAGCGGCGTGGGCCTCGATGAGGAAGTCGATGAGGTAGGGCCTCATGAACCACTGGATCTCGCGCTGCATGTCAATGAGGGAAGCATCGGGGAGAGTCTCTTCCTGTGAAAGGTNGTCGATGAGGTAGGGCCTCATGAACCACTGGATCTCGCGCTGCATGTCAATGAGGGAAGCATCGGGGAGAGTCTCTTCCTGTGAAAGGTTAGCAAACGAGGCGCAGAGTAGTGTTCAATGTAACATGCCTCCATCCGTCGCAAGTGCCGCAAGATATCCTCGAGGTACTCATCGAGCGCTAACCGGGAGAGCTCGCCGGCAATCATATCTTGGCGCTGGCGGGCGAGCATCTTGATAGTCTCCTGAGTAGAGATTCTCGGGTGATGATCATCGGACTCGACAAAGAAGGAGCCGTCGTCGTGAGAGTAAGCCATGTTGGGTGGTTGAAGGTATCAAATGGCTAGAGTTAAAGGCTTGGTGGCTTGATGAAATGAAAGATGGGTCGGTTCGCCAGGAATCTCGTTGGTGTGAAGGAGCGTTTGGTAAAGTGTGCAAGAGAGTGATGCACACCCAAATTAGGTTATTAAGATATTAAAGAGCGTGATGGAAGAAAACGAAAAGAATGACCGCAGCTGATAACGAGACCAGAAGCATGTAGAGGCAAGGAAAGGGATTAGAAAAGGGATTGTTTAAAGACTAGTCGACTGAAGGGCTCTAGAAGCGGGATATGCGTCAGTACGAGGTTCCATGCTAGCGTGCGGCATCTGGATTCTGCCAGGACGGTGCTAAATGGCCCGATGAATAAAATCGTGGGCTGTTGGAAGCGGGCATCCTTTGGGTGATGGGGGACGGGCTGGCACGAGGGACTGGGGCGATTGGCAAGAGTGCCGTATCGAGGGGGGAGGGAGGCTTACCGCCACAGCTCGGGGAGGTGGACAGCTCAGACGGGAGATGAGACAGTCCCTGAGATTGTGTGGGAACAACGAGTTAACGTCTCCCACGGGGCAATGCTCAAGGAAGCTGGTGAAGCGTGGAGGTTGTGGAGAGGACGGTGGTATGCGGAAGAAGGATCCTCGACACGCAGCTGGAAGGGGAGATTAGAATTACAATCTATCCTCGGGGTCTTGACTCTAAGACATACTTTCCTCACCCTCTTGACGCTTCGAAAATCGATGTCGGTTACCGGGTCAGAGTTGACAGGGCAGCCGAGTAGTTCAAGTTTGGTGAGAGAGTGAATTTGAATCTCGAGGCTGTCGAGATTCAAGAATTTCAACAATCCACAGTCGTCACTCGTCGTAAATTCTTCTACCCTAGTGCTCGAAGGGGTATCCGACCAAGGTTGAACAGGCTAGTCCGGCCGGAGGGTCGATGAACCAGTCTCGGGAAGGGCAGCAAAAGAGATCGTCTCGCGTGAAAGGAGCGGGTGCGTCGATAGGCGGCGTCGACGGCTGGCGACAGACAGTGGAAGAGACTGGAATTCCTGGTCGACGGACCTTGGAATTTGGCAAGAGTCGAAAGGAGAATGTCGAGTTTAAAGGGCTAACTTGGGTACCAGAAGGAAGAGTGAAATACCAGCAAAGGTGTTTTTTGATTCACTTTTCTAGTCCGGCCTTTTTTCTTTTGGCTCCGTCTCACAACCTTTTTTCGAGTTTCGCCCTGACCATTAATCGGACAGGAGACGGAAGGGGGAGGATGCGGATGAAGAGGTAGGAGGAGGATAGAGAAGAGGGAAACGGACTGGGTGAGGTACACGAGTAGTTTTAACGGAACCAGCCCAGCCCAGTCAGCCCGCAGCAGTAGCCGGGAGGGGAGGAGTACGCAGAGACGCAGCTAGACGCAGCGCAGATAGGTTGGCTGGCCTAGCTGGCTGGCTGGCTAGCTCCGTGGATCCGTCCCTTTTCATCCAAGGATGGCTTGACCTTGGTTTTTCTGGGACGGGTACTGGTTGCGGGTACCGTACGGGGTCGCTGACCAGGTACCTGCGCGCCGGGCAACAGCGGGTGGAGGTACCTAGACGCGGCCCCTGCTAGGAGGCCCCTAGGAGCCGCACACCCACGGCCACGGTCGCGCGCCCACCACGAGGAGGAGCGANGGGTACCGTACGGGGTCGCTGACCAGGTACCTGCGCGCCGGGCAACAGCGGGTGGAGGTACCTAGACGCGGCCCCTGCTAGGAGGCCCCTAGGAGCCGCACACCCACGGCCACGGTCGCGCGCCCACCACGAGGAGGAGCGACAGGATTCTGGCACTCCTTGGAGTGAGTTTCTCAGACTTGGCTTTCACAGCAGCGCAGCTCAACTCTTGCGGTTCCCTGTTCTGCCCTTTGGCGGAGAATCGCCTGCAGGATTGATCCCCAGAGCAACTCTGGGCCGAGGGGATGCATGATGCCTCCAGGACCGTCTGCTGTGCTCCATCCTGCGATGCACTGCGAATCACCAAAACGCCTCTGCCTCACCACCTCCAAACACCACGCACCTCATCCAAGGAACGCTGTTCGGAGGCTGGACTAGAAGAGTAGCTTGGGTCCATCGCGGGCTTGGCATCTGGTGCTGATCGGGAGGGGGCTTGGGGGTGAGAGCGGCGAAAAAAGAAGCAGAAAGCAGCCAAAAGGCATGGGCACGGGGGCGTGCAAGGTACGGCACTGTTAGGTACTTTTGGCGCCAACTACGTACCTGGCTTAGCTAGCTTGAGCTTGTGCTTCGAAGCGTGCATGAAGCGTGCGAAGCCTGTAGTAACCCAAGCGAGTTGTGCCAATTGTGTCGCCATAACTCAATTCCCCTCTGCTGAGGCGAGTTTCTTCAACTAAGGTGCGATTAACTAGCAATTAGCCGCAGAGAAAAGGCTGATGAAGTGCCACTCAACCTATTCGGATCACATGGGCCATTCTTTAAATTCCACCTGTCACATAGCTACACGCTTGTGGCGAAAGGCGTGGCGGCCACGGATGTAAAGCCTCTACAATAGGAAACTGGGTATACAAGCACCTTCGTAACCGATAGGGCACTGTGTTAGCATCGGGATATGATGCTATGATGTGTTGATAATGTGTTCTTCATTCTAGTTGAAGCCCAGCCCTTGATGGCTTAACTGAGCCGGAAGATCGTGACCAATAGGGAGAAAACATCCCAGTCTGTCTCGGTGTCGTCGAGCTTATCAACCCATGCTATTACGGTAGCGACGTGTATGAGTTTCTCACGTTGGTTGCGGCAGGCGGCCGATCTGGACTTGGTTGCGTGTGTTTCGAAATAACCTACTACACTAAAGAAATCGCTGTCCAACTAGTATATCATGGCTGATAGGTAGATCTGTGCAAAGTACAATACCAAAATTACCTGGAGCCATCAGGATGACATAGCCGGGTATCTCTTCGGCTTTAGCCTTGTAAGTAGCCCCCTGGAACACTACTACTCTCATCTCTCTTTTTTGTGCCCAGCTCAAGTCTCCAATGGGAGTGGGCATGCTGCCATAGAGTAGTCTTCCGATATTCAGGACAAATTTGTCAAATTTTCTTTCACATTTTTCGACACCAACCGTGTTTGACCGTAGGGAGTCTACCATTCGTTGATAAAGAACACGGTCTAGTGAGGTTTCCTTGTCTTTCCGGTTCTCCCTGGCTATACCAAGACATATATACACTTTCTCAGTGCCAGGAGATTCTTCCTCACCGGGATACTTTTGCTTGTCCGGAAATATCAAGACAGGTTTTAAACCTCGAGCCTCTGCATCTGGGAGCCAATCATAATCTTTGAAAATTGGCCCCCAATACTTCATATGTTGAATCTGACGCGAACCAACGCTGTTTTTGGCATCATGATGAGTGCTCATGAAGCTTAGTAGATCTCGAGGGAGGAGGTGTTTTGAGATGTTATGCCAGATATCGCGGTTTAAAGCAGGCATTGTAGTAAGTTGGCATGAAGGGTACGGAGAAGGCTAGATGGAACCTGGCAAGGGAATATATAACTTAAATTATTGATCCACTTTTGGACTTCATAGTTATTAAGTAGAGCTTATAAAGGAGTCAGAAAACAGCTATAACTACAAATCTGGACTTTTGAGTATTCTTATCATGGGGTTCGCGACGGACGGGTTAGCGAAGCAGGGCCGGCCGCAATTCGACAGCGAGCTAGAGGTGATGGCCCCGACGGTTCGGCCGATTTGCACCGCATCGACACGCAAGGACATTGCAAACGGAGATACCTGACTCCCCGAACACGCGGATCATACCCTTTTTTTTTTTCATTTCAGCAATTGTTCGCATTTTCCAGACCACGATTCGATACATGCGACTCTCGCTCTCCCCGGCGTAGAAGGGATGCCGAATCGACAAAAAGGACCTGTGCGAGGGAGGATTCACGCAATAGATTTACTACAGGGGAGTGTCACAGCCACATTCACACTTATCCCATGTGACGAGAGACAGGGTTAGATAGAGAAAACAAGCATCATCATGACCACCAAGACCAGTGTTTTCAGGAGCTTGGCCCAGCCTCGATATAGAACCAGGGAAGAACCTAGAAGAATGCCACCATCCTGTGATTCGTGCAAACTGGAAAGGGCTAGCTATCATTTCTCGAAAGGTCGTTATAGTGTCGATACTATGGGACGATGCTGGGTTGAGGGCCCAGTTTCTAGAGAAGCTGTATTTCAGCGGTGAAGGAGTTAACGATTGCATTTTTGTGTGAGCCCGAGAGCCGGCAGCCATCGAGACGACGGTTGCCTCCATGCCCGTTGTCAAATACGGCAAACCTCAATGGCCAGGGGTAGCTCGGTAACTTGAGATCGAAGATGGAAACAGGGCTGAGAAAGCAAGGCCAAGTGGGGTCCAAGCCCAAACTATGCTCTGAGGTCACACCGAGCTCGACTGATCTCACAGGCGGTGGTATCCGAGAAGGTTCCCTGGATGGGCCAAGTGGTGATCGGCCAGCCACTCGACGCCGTCCGCGCCAATACATAGCTCCGTCTCAAGCGGCTGCTGCCCATGACCCTTACTGTGCCTCTGCCTGCGCCATCAAGTCGGCTTCTTCCCCGTAGATCCACCCAGCGTGAAGGCGGCAAACCCATTCAGAAGCAGTCAGTGTGAAGTCACTTTGCTGAGTCGCAAATCCATGCACACCAAGAGGACGATGAAGTCTTGCCACAAATCAGGCCTTCACCAAACCTCCAGTGGAACTCGTTCATTGACACTATGTGCGGGGCCCCCCATTCGTGATATCCCGTCAAAATGTGTTCCATGCGCAACGTCAACAATAGCAACAGCGACGATGACCATAATCATAACTAAATTCTTCTGCATTGATGTTGGTGATGCAACTATTATATTTTCCCAGGGCTTCAGAGAGGTCATCAGGGAGCCTTTCCAGTTTTTTCGTAGGCTGACTGCGGGGTAATGGCACATCTTTCACCTGCGGCTCGTCCTTGTCGTCTTGGTCTGGGGGCAGGCCTTTTCACCAGCAGACCGTCACATCCACACATCAAGGCATCTCCGTCCTGGGTTTTTGGGAGACACCAACCGATAACCCTGAGATCGTAAATAGCCTCGGGTACACGTCTGTCCTTGCAACCGGAATAAAGTCGGTACCCTGTCTTGGTTGACCCAATGAAATCGGCAGATGCCATTGTTAGCTGCTTAATATCCAGAGCAATCATTGGTTGGACGTGGATTGAGACAGGGGTGCCTTCCAAAACCCTTCTCTCACCCTCAGCGGCAACAATGCGACCCGCTCCGCCACTTTTAGGCCGAATCAGGCTGCACAACCTCGTTGGGCGTGGTTGCCTCACAGCCTCCTTGTGATATGACCGCCACAGGTGCGGACGCACTCGGCCACACAACTTGGACCTCTGATCATCACATCGGCGCGTATGTCCTCACGAACACTGCCTCCAGAGCCTTCTTCTACGTCAATCGATCGATCGCTTGAGAACTACTCCAGACAATCCCATCGTCACTTCATGCGCGAGACCAGCTGTCGAAGCCCCTTCACAGATGACTTCTTCCCCTTCATCCAGCTTGCAGCCTAGTCAAGGCTCCCCACACCGCTGGGACGGCTTCCGGCGGTTGCGCGGGGTTAATCGGACACGCAAGATTTTCGAAGATGCCTTCGATTCTTCCAAAAGTCCCTGGCCTTCTATCAAAGGCAGGGCCAAGCCGGTGGCGGAATCTAGCGCAGATCCTTTCCTCGTCGCAAAGACTCTGACGATAGCCACGCGCGCTACACACCACTGCCTGGACGACTTTTGCATATACCAAAACTCTCTGCAGCTTTCTTTGCAGAGTACATATTGGCTGACAAAGTCTTGGCTTCTACGGACACCTATTCGGGAGTTTGATTCTCTTCAATGTCCTTTCCCCAAGGGTGCTCTGCTACGAACCTTACGCAGCTTTCTCAAGCCTTCGCCATCTTCTTCTTTGTTTTCTAACTTCCCTCAGCGGGTTTCTCACCGGGTTTGCGGGTTACAGGTGACAGAAAACAGGTATACACCAGATGCTTTGGTTCACGTTCGATCGGGTAAATACCCAAAAACAAGCAGCCACAAGGAGGCGATCACCGGCAATTCTGTGTGCGTCGAGGTTTCTACCGCATTTTTGCAACAAGAAAAGACGTGCAAGATGGTCTTGGACCTTGACGGTTCATCTCAACCGTTGGATTCGTTGCGTCAACCAGGCCCTAACTGCTCGCGATGTAGTTCCGTTGCCAGACAAAACAGAGAGCATTCATGTACCCACGAACCATGTATTATCTTTGATAGTGTCTTTGAAGATGCAAACAGACAGACATGGCACCATATCTATTTATCGGCGCAGTTATTCCATCAAGGGCCGGGCATCAAAGAATAAAATAAGACATGACACCTTATGTGGCTGAGAACAAGCAAGATAGGCCGCGACGAGGAATTAAGCAAGATGGAGAGCGACATCAGCAGAAAGACTTCTTGACTTAAGTAGGGAAGCCAGAAACGACAAGGATGACTGGCAAACTGACTGGATCAGCAAGTGCATGTGAAACAGGGACATGTTGCGCCTCGCCCGTGGTACAGGGGCATAATTGTTACACTCTAACATCCATAACTTATAACCATAATCCTGTGGATAACCAAGTGCTCGTAAAGCACGAGTTCTCTCACTTATCTGGCATATTAATTATCAAAACCCTCCCATTGATAACCATAGCGTCGAGCTATTACGCGGAGCATGTCCTCCAGCGCCAACTTGTATAATGCATCTTCCACAGTCCTATCCCTCTCCTCCTCCTCGCCGAGCAACTCGCCGCGCTCCAGGAACTGGCAAACACAGAGTCGACCATATGCCCTCCAATAGTCTCGGGCCATGGAAACCACTTTCTCATAACCTCTGTCTAGGTATGGGGAATGAGGAGGGTCCGAGTTGGGAAAGACGATGGCATAGATGTGTTGCCAACGCTTTGCCTCGCTGAGATAGATTTTATCTCGTCGTTTCAACTTTGACTCTTGGTAGAAGTTGATGCCCTGAATGGGCTGTGGATCACGGAGCTCACACGTTCTCTCCAAGATGTGGCTATCCCGGCTGGAGGAGTGAATCAAAGGTCTGAGAGCAAAGGGGGCAGTAGGGGGGCTTCATGTGGTGGCGCCGTAGATGACGAATAACGTCTTCGATGGACCGCAGGTCGTATTGCAGCAAGCATTGCTGGTATCTGGCGGGACTGTAAACGTAGAATGGGCAGGCCAGGTGGAAGTATCCGACCGGGGGAGAGACTGCGATAAACCCGTCGATGCCGTCGTCGCCCTCCTTCCAGTGTGATGTCCGGAGTCGCTTGGGGTGGGGTAGACTATCGTCAGGCGGTAGCACATATCTTGCGGATTTCATCCAGGCATCCAGAGAATCCAGGGAAGACTTTAAAAGCTCCGGCCTTGAGCTCTGAAGCCGGTGGTCATGTGATAAATCGTATTCTTGGGCGGCGCCTGGTGAGGAATGATCGCTATCGCTACATGAACTGTCGTCAGAATCGCTGCCACTAGTCGAAGAACTGCTATCCAAGTCATCCACTGAACTGTATCCGTACAACGAGCTCTGCGAGCTGCGGAAACTTTGGTTCCGGGCATGGGTCACGGGTTGCCCAGACCGCTCCCGTTCGATGCTGGCTGAGTTGGCAGGGGGCGGGGATTGAGATGATTTGCGTATAAGGCCCGCACCAGGACTAAATGGTATTTGATAGATGGTAGATGCCGTTTGAGTATCGGGTTCCTCCTTTGGAGTTGATGGTTGGCCGGGGCTACACTTCCCCTGGCATGATAGAATTCGCCGGGTCATGTTCTTTCGATGAGGCTAGTGCAAGGGCTTCGTCGGGGAGAGAGGGAACTGCCTTAGGTTGTGCCGAGCAAGGTGATCGCTCTTGGCTTTAATAGCTGATCCAGTTTTGCGCTCTGCACAAATATGGCCGAGCAAGGTTTGGTCCTCCACACTACACCTGTGGTTTTGAAGGCCTATATTGGGCGTCGTTGTCCTGTGATCCTTGCTCGAGGCCGCAGGCGTGATCCGGCACCTAACTTTGGCACACCCTTTGTGGGTCTCTGTTGGGAAGGAGCGGCAAGGAGTCCATTGTTGCAGTCTCATCTTGCAGCACTGGCGTCCAAATGGGGCTCGCGAACCGTCCTAAACGCGTAGTGTCCCTGGGTTTCTGTTCTTGCAGTTACAGGAACAGTGGACACACCTAGTATATGAAATGATGGCTGTTGCTTTCAGATGACAGGCCAGAGAAGTGCAGTGGCTTGCCAGACATTCAGGGCGCGTGGGTACGGCTGATGGCTATGATAATGCTTCATCGTGAAAGAGACTTGCGTGCATAATCGGCCATGAGAGGAGAGGCGCCAGGGGCTGGCTTGAGGTGGAATAGGCACTGTCGAGTCACGGCTGTTGTTGACGCAGGATGGAAAAGATTTGGGATAACGATGAGACCGGCGTCGGAAGGATGCTATCAGGCAGGCGGCTATAGTCGGTGCTCCCCATATGTCAGTTAATCAATCAAACAAAGCAATCATACGAACTGAGTTGGACGATTGGAGGATGAAATCGAATCAAATCATCTGATTTCTGAGTTGAAATGGCTGGTATACTGTCTTACCCCTAGAATCTTAACATGCCAGGGTTGTCCGGTTGTTGTCCTATACCACCCAGCCCAAGACAAGTGGTATATTATTATCGTAGGTGATGATACTCCGGAAGGTGGTATTTACTAATACAGCCAGTCCGAATTCGCATCCTCGGCAACCTTGTCGCCGACAATTTCGACCCCATGCCCAACACCGACGCTGACGCCGATTCCTTCAGCCTTCTAACGACTAGTCCAATCCCGGACGGTGACCAAGCAATTGGAAGAGGCAACCATTGCGGCATTACTCATAAATCTGACTTCTGGGGAACTTTTTAAGGATGTTTGGATGAACCGTCGGTTCGTCCATGAAGACTCGCTACTCGAAAGGGCGTGAAGGGTAGGAAGAGCTGGATCAGATCACACAGGGCATTCTTGATCGAAATAAAGTATCATGATCAACTGATTGGCCTTTCTTCCACTACCTATCATGTTCAACGCAGGAGAACTAGACTTGCGTGGCCCCTGAAGCTGATGTCGAGGATTTCTTTTGCAATGCCGAACAAGATTAATCGTAGCATTCCATGACGTGCGATAATCTTGAAATGTTGTTGTTGAATTGCGCAGTGATGCAGGGTGTGATTGATAAAATCAAGGTTATTATTGTTATTGTCATGGTGAGAGCTCCCTAGGGGTTTATATCCCATGCGATTCCATCTAGGACTTTCAACTTTCAATCTAGGACTTTGTGATGTGACCCTGAAGTGAGGGGGAAGCTCCCAATTATTCCAACAAGTGTTGAATAAGATCACTTTTAGATGGAGGGTACATATTATCGAGGGCCTTGATCAGGGAACCCTGGGCTTGGCTCTAGGTCTGGGGATGCTGTTAAGTTTGGTGATATTGCTCATGGGGTTTTTTGTAGCGTGCACGCAGGAGAAAGCTTGCGGTATTGGCCAATTTTTGCCGGCTATCATTATCTGCATGGTGGCAGCTCATGCCCGGAGATACTCGGGAACGCGTGGTTGGCTCGACATTTTTGTGTGTTGGAATGTTATGCATTGATAAATATGCCTTTGGCCAGTGTTGCTGATGGCCTATTTTGGAGACGCCATTGGCTACAACAATCCCCTGCCAAGCACCCCACGTCCAATTTTGTAGAGAACAAGTCAAGTCATGCCCTCCTTCAGGAGAGTCGTAGAGTGACACTCCCGGCGGCTGCAGTTCGTGTCAACCTAGCCTCGGGTACATGGTCAATAGGATCCTTGATGGTAATTATATTTCTTTTCCTTGATAACATGTCAACACATCATTAAACTTAGTTCAAGCATGTCTATTTGCCACATCGTTGTGAGCTAAGCATATAAGACTCGTCTAAGAGAAACAGAGGTCACTGGGCTATCCGCCCGCCCTTATAGCTTAGGCTATCATCATCCAACCGTCATTTTCAGCGTTAACGAGGTCTAGAATCTAGGAAGCTTAAGTTGCTGTTCAAATCAAGAGGTGGCATAGTGTCTTGTAATGGAAAGACCATGAACGCAAGACCCTATTTAGCCCTTACTCCTTTCACTTCGTTCTATTTGCGTAGGTGAAAGCTCTCTTCTTCTTCTACAAGCCATACTAATAGTGGATAACTCGGGGGAAGTCCAAGGCCGTCCTTTTTATCAGCACAACATATTATGCAGGTATCCTTTTGCCTGTACCATATTGAATATTCTCAACTTTATAGACAAGAGGGGTTCCTATACCTAGGGGACTAGGGCAGGATGGTTGGTTGCTGACGGCTAGATCCAGGTGGCATTCCTCATCTAAACCTATTTTGCACAACGGGTCATTTATGTTATACAGTACGTAGTTCTGGGCGACCCAGCTGGTGGGCTGGCTAATGCAAGACGCGACATAGTTCATACTATTGGAAGCAGAAAGTGGAAGCTTGCTCTCATGAAGCAGATGCCGGCATTCCGAGGCGTGTACAATATCGTAGTTCATGTCAATGCCTCCACCAACATGGGGCTCCTCAACGGCAGATTTACCAAAGGCAAGATAGTTCCAGGCATCGTATGATATATCATAGGCCCCTCCGGAAGTGTCGATGCGAAGAAGATAAACTGAGCGGCCCTCGTTGTAGACCCTCACACAAATTTCATCGCAGTCAACAGAGCCCGGCCAATACGCGACACGGTTGTTGTCAATTTTACACCCAAGGACCCCGATAGAGCTAGAGTACTGATCGTGGGGAGTAATTTTCGCGATGCTGCGAGGATGGCCGGCGATCACATAGCCTGCGAAAACCAAAATAGTGATGGCATTAGCGGCCAACGATGACCCGAGTCGTTGAAGTAGCATGCTTTTTCTGATCGGAACAACAGGTATCAGATTCATGGAAGAGCTACGAGTAAATGCGGTCCAGATATCAGGAGAGGCCAGTTTTCGTTCAGCTTCTTCACTACTTATATATGTACCAGGCGAGACATGCAAAACGCTTGTGTTCCAAGGCGTTCCCCATGGTTCGTAGAATCTTTCTTATTCGGCCCAGGCTTAAGCCAAAAGTACAACACGAAGAGAGGGAAGGGGCCGAAACGGGAGGTTGCTACCCTATCTTGCGGATCTGTTCCATACCTACTGGCACGACTGAGTCTCCTTGCAAAGGACCCCGTCGGGAAATAGCCCCGTCTCGGCTGGTCGGCATCCTTGATTTCATAACACCAGCCAGGAATAGAAGCAAAGGTAGCTACGATACCGACGCTGCACATGGCTCGCCAAGGCATAGGAGACAATGTTGAATCTTGCATTTGAGACAGTGTATCTACGGATTCTAACCAATGTCTTAAATATAAAATTCACTAACGATTTGTCCTGGATGTTGCTGGCTTAGGTATGAGCAGAAACAAACGATGGTTCTCAGACGCGTCATTCATTAACAATAGTGTAACCACTGCGATAGAATAATTGAAAGACCTCATAAAGATGACAATGAAGTCTAATATATTGCATTCTTTGTGGACTGGGTTCGGCATTCTGCCCCATCTCCCCTCCGTGCCCGCTAAAGCGACACACATGCGACCTACATCATTCTTTCTTGCCTCTTAGGCTTGTCCGCCTATCCATGAGAAGGGCTACCGCGCCTCCAATCATTCTCCTTGTTGAACCCGAGTAAACCACAAATACACCATAAAATACGGTACTAAATAAAAAGACGGAACGACCGGCCGCATTTGCAGGTGGTCTTCCAACCATCGACGTGACCTGTTTGTCAACCGCGATGTCCGAGGCGATCACCAAATACAACTTCCCACTTTTATGCCATCCTGCGCCGAAGTTAAGCAACTATAAGCTTAAGGTGCAGTGCCATCAGTAGCCCTCGTAAGAAGTGTACCCGTCTGAGATGCTTTGATGCGCCGGAAACTTATAGGCCAATTTAGAGCTTCGGTTGGGCACCTCGAGCATGACCACTCGGGTTCTTAAATACCTCCATCTTGTCGACAAAAACGGCCCATGATTTGTTGGACATGATAGGTGCAGTAGTGTAGGCATACGCTTCAGAATTTTGCAGCGACTGCAACATGTCAGCGAACACATCACCGTATGCCTCGACTGCGGCGTCCTCGAACGCTTGGAGCGTATGGCCGCGGGATAAAAATTGCCTAAAGTCCGTACCGACGCACATGTGTTCGTATAGACGGAGAACTTTTGGACAGGCCCCCAATTCCTTCGCTGCCTCGTAAGCCATGCAGTGACCGATTGCCTCAGCTATAGGGTGACGGCGAGGAAGTATATTCTGGTTGAATGTCTGGCCTCTGTGTCCGCCATATCCACCAATATCCTTGAGCTTAGACATGGCAGCTTCAATCATTTGCCGTTCAAGGCGAGCCAAAACTGCCGTCGGATCCCGTGGCGCTGGGAGGCTGTATCTCCCTTCAAGAAGTTCTGAGCCCAACCCTAGCAAAACAGTTAGTTTCAGTCACTGAGGAGGGTGAATTCAAAGAGACACACACATACACAGGACCAAAGTGTCCCCTTCAGCAACGGTGTTGCCCTGAAATGCTAATGCTAACTCGCTCTGGTTGCCCGCGAAAAAGCCTTGACAGCCACATCGCTCCGTACGTTCGTCCAAAATACGGGAGTCGCGGGCAATGGTTGATTTGGAAATTGTCGTAAGGGCATGCCACACGGGCGGGCTGTGGGTAGCATTCATGAATGCCTTTATGGTCCAACGGGCATACAACTCCAGGATCTTACCCTGCACCCTAACCCTCGATGATTGGGCGCTGCTGTGCGCTGAAGCTCATGATCGGTGGGTATGTATACCGTCAGGAGCGGTAATCGTTCGTCGTTGGCTGTAAGTCCCAGCAATGAGTGTACCAAAGTTGATGGCAGAAACACCCATGATGGAAAGTGACAATATGCCTATAGAAACTCACCAGATCCAGCAGAGAAAATCGGCACGCTAATCTTTCGGCTTGGAAGTGGAGCTGAGGAGAGCGCTTGGGGGTAGGCGAACATGCTCGAAAGTTATAGATGAATGATTGAGGGGTTTGGCACCGGGCCTCGCAGGCAAGATCCGTGCAGTGATCCCCAGTCTCGTGGTCTCGGAGTCGCTCAAAGGGATGTTTCACCCGGTGGCAATTCCCACTCACCATCAAGCGAGCAAACACGATTGCGACTCTTGGGATTTCACAATATGGAGTAGTCGGAGGCATCATCCTTGCCGCTCCGGCGTTGGGCGTGTGGGGGCCGAAGGAGCCATTGGCTTGCAGTGTCGCCCTAGTCTTCAGGTTGCCTGCGTCCAAGACATGGCCATCTTCTGTGAGCATGAACTGGCCACAGACGCCGAAATTCAATAGCTTCTCAAGAAGACCAGCAAGTTCGGGACAGTTTCTGATGAAGGGACTAAGCGTCCCGACGCAGAGGTTGACGTGGATGGTGGCGATGATGAAAGCCGTCATGTCTCGGACGGCAATGACTTGATAACGCTGGCACGCTGTTTCGTATTTCCAGACAAACAATTTCAAGCTCACGGTCAAAACGAAAATCCCAAAACCTTTGACTCAGGTGTTGGATATCGACAAGTGATAAGGCTTTGGATGGTTTCATTAGTCAACATGACCCATTTTCATAGTTTGGCTGCTCACCAGCATGGCGGCACATTGAGTGTGCTCTTTCATAATCCAGGACGATGACTTTCTGCAATGTTGGCTCTTGTACATCTTTGTCGACGCGCCAGATATCTTGCTCGAGTATCGCTCACGAATGAGACATGATAAGGCGACGTATAACCACGTGGTGTTGAAGGATCACTATGGATAAGACCTGGCCGGAATGCGAGTGCGAGTTGAATGAATGCTAGAAGATTCAAAGACTAAAAAGAGGTGGTGAAGAGATCTTTAGTTTTCCAGGCTAATGAGCCTATCGCGACTTATCAACCCTTACCTCCTGTTCTTAGTGAGGAGTTCTGAAAGTAGACGTTCGCTGAGACTACCACGTCTGCTCGTATTTGAGGCCAAGGTTAGCCCTAATGCACCTCCCTAGACACATCCAAATTGGATCCAGCGTCTCATTTCATGCCACGACATGGCTTACGCTGAAGGGTCATTTTTGAACTCAGTAGAGAAAGGCAACATGAAAGCACTCTATCTTTTTTTCCTTTCCTTTCTACTCACATAAGCTCAAGGACCCGCAGAGCTTGTTAGTCCGCAAAGTTATCCAAGATCCCGTGGCGATAAATCCAAAAACTACCATTGAGATGCCATCAGACGAGTGCTTGGTATGGCAGCAACCTGCGGAACGGGAAAAAAGCAGACTGATGTTCCTCTTTCGACTTTCCGTCGTCTGTTTAGGCACCTACGACAGAATTTGATTCCGTTTTGGACCCAGCGCAGATAAATATAAATCTCAAGTACTTCCTATCCACCTATAACTTGTCTACTTCTCTCAGCACTAGAAGTTCTACCATGTGTGAAATTCAGATTACCAAAACGTCCTGCAGCACTTGCAATATAACAATGGAGAGAAAGTTTTGCAAAACATGGTGCAACAAAACTCTTAGAAATAGGCGCTCTGGACGTAGGGACTGGAGCTTCTATTGGAGGTGTAAGAAAACAAAACTCCCCCCAAAAATTACCCACCGAACTTGCGATGATTGCTCAGGCTAAGATGCGGCGACTTTCGACAACAAAGACGTGACTGGATGAGATTCGTAACCGGTATGAATTTAACTAGGTAGAACGAACTTTACAAACATAGAGGAGGACAATTGTATACCGGCATTGAATTGTACAATCTTGTTGGATGTAGTTGATGGAGAGATGTTTTGATTACATTGATTACGATTGTGCCTAGTGAGGTTGTCGCTAATGGGAGATCCCTCAAAGCAGTCAATGGCTGACTGACCTCTGTCCAGGGGCTTGGACTGTCAACGCAGGACTTTCAAGCTTCCATCATCTCACAATAGTAAAGGGGAAACTCTGGGTTCCTCCAACATATGAAATATACAATTCGGTACACACATCACGCAAAGAGGCGGCGGTGTGAAGACTAATCGCCACTTCTGTGAACCAACGACAAAAATGCCTTGCGACTATCACAGTTGCTATTGGCTAACAAAATATGCCAATGCACGCCCTCTCCATATACGGCAAGTAGATGGTTACACCATCCATGTTGTGTAATGTTTCCGCGTAGGCATGAGTTAGGAAATATAACAACTGACGGCTTGTTGTGACGTCAAAGTCGTCCAGGTCCTGAGCCTAGAGCTACATGGGTCGTTTGGCTCGCATTCGCCTAGGGCGAACGGTGCTGCCGTCACCACTAGAACCTGATTCAACGAGACCACTAGGTTCACTCATCGTTATCCATGCCCAGATGGCCATGGTGATGAGTCCCCCCATGTGATGTGGGATTCTAAGCTTGAGTCCGGTAAAAAGAGGATGGGCAGCATCTTCATGTAATATTAGACGTGCCGATACACAGCAGCCCAAAAACGTAGGTTCCGCAGTATCGGTTGTTAGGACGAAAAGTATAATAATGTCTGCCGCGAGCTTGCTTAGTTCTCTTGCTGCTCACGTCCGAGGCTTTGCTGCTCCGCTGACATTAATGTGTTTCTGTGACTTGTAAACTATGGATGCTCTCTCATATACTCTGGGCGGAAACGATCAAGAGAGTGAAGAACATGATATATCGGACAGCTATCCTTATAGCTCAGGTCTGTGTACGTCAGTTGTACGGGCTGCTACCATAAGCCCCACGCCAGAGGCTTGCACACATTCCTGGATGATCAGGGTCGGCTATCTAATCGAATGGATTTTTCCTTTCTGAAGAAACGTAGAACCTGCTCTCTTTTTCGATTGCCACTATTGTGGACTCAACAGGTGTAGGGTTTGTGCCAAAGCTCAACACGTTCCTAGCCCCAACGCCTGAGCGTCGGGTTTCATACACATCGGAAGAAGCAAAGCTTTGATTGAGCGAACTGCTCGCAATCATACCTTCTGAGATCGGCCCGAGTACCGGGTATTGGGGCGCAATGGAACTGGTACTCATAGCAAGGGTGGGGGCTGAGGTTTTCGTACGGCATCTTTGATGACACGATCATCAGTGACGCCCTAGAGCTTAGGTGTTGCATAATCGCATTAATCGCTTGGTACGGAGTACGTGATCGGTACTTATTAGCCTCGCTAGCCTTCAAACTATTCACACCGTGGTAACCCCTTAATGAAATTCACCACTGCAATGCAGAAATGTCCACATACTCTGCACAGGAAACACATAGTAAACACATAGTCTCGCTTGCGCTGCTATCTTGGAAATACAGTGAGGTCTGTGCTTCTACAATCCTGTTGCATTTCCTCCGCTAGTGATGCCACCTGGTTGATGACTTGGAGGCATTTGTACAGCATTGACTCGCTCTGGTCAGCTTTTTCAGCCTCTTGCCTGAATCGCTGAGCAAGATGTTCGTACTCTGCACTCAAAGACTCTAGTTCCCTCTGCAAGCATTCTCTTCTGGCTGTCTCCGCCTTCAGACTTTCTTGGGTCATGTACAGCTGGCATGTAGTATGTGCGCACAGCTCCTCACGCGCCACTGTCTCGGATTCGGCGGAGAGGACACTAGAGGCTGGCGGATAGGTCGATGCGCGATATATGCCGAGGCTCCGATGGTCAGCGTCGATAGCGGCCTTCACGAAGGTCAATGCGTGGAAGCTCTGTCCGACCTCCCGACAAAGTTCCTTGTACGCCGTCAAGCCATGATCGCTCAGGTTTTTCGAAAAGAGATGAGCTACCTCTGCCGTATAAACCCAGGTGTACACATCGCTCCGTTTGGTTACAAGCCGAACTTTAGAGGGTTCGATCGTGATGCCTGTTCGCTTTTCTTCAATAGAGTCAGCATTCGGCATACTTGTCAAGTTGTTCCAATGAGAACTGTCTAACTTATGTGGGCGGCAAGTTCCTTCCTGCATTTTTTAACGAGATAACGCCGTTCTTCAATCGCCTGATTTTGGCCCAGATTATTCATTTCCCGCTCATGGGATGTGGCTGCAAGATCATCCATGATCGCAGGCTTGGGCCCTTTTGGTCGATTGGTGTGTAGGCCACTGATGCCGGGCTTTTCTGGGTAACCGAAGAAAGTCAAGGTGGAACGGGCAAAGCTTCGGATCCATTCGGTTGCATATTGTCTAGTTGTGAATTTACTTCTACATGCTTTGTGGTCATGTATTTAACTTTAAATTGTCGGCCAATAGTGGCTTTGCGAGTAACAACAAGAAGGCTAAAAACTACTTGAAGCATATCTTGCTCAGCGAGGCAGGATACGCTTTTTTCTTTCTTTCTTTGCCCGGTTAGGCACTCAGCTGTGGTAATCCAGTCAAAAAGACAGTGCTCGTATCCTAGATACAAAATTCGTCTACTGGAAACAATATAGAATCTTCATACTCTTCTTGCAGATTCTCAAATCCTATGCCAGGCCCGCGCAGCGAGAGCAATCTTTCGATAGTCTAGTTTTGCACGTCTTGCACGCCCCGCATGTAGTGGATTGTCTCCTCCAGCTCGCCTAATTCTTGCCTCATCTTGGCCATTGTGTCCAAAAAGCTCTGCTGTGTAGCCTCTATCTGGCTTTTTTTCAATCCTATATAATCAAATCTATCGTAAACGCACGTCGTTGACTGGCTTGCGACATCGGCTGATCCACCCGAACAGCTTCTGGCGAGATCCTCACCAGGGACGTTCGCCTTTTTTTGCCTGAGCTCTCTTGTGGTACTGAGAACGAGAAGAACACATCCCTAGGAATTTTGGAGCGGATGTTGCTCCTCCAGCTTAGAGATGAATGAGGCATAGAGATGGTGGGTTGGTGAATGGGCATACCGATTTATAGATGTTACATGCCCGCTNCTGATCCACCCGAACAGCTTCTGGCGAGATCCTCACCAGGGACGTTCGCCTTTTTTTGCCTGAGCTCTCTTGTGGTACTGAGAACGAGAAGAACACATCCCTAGGAATTTTGGAGCGGATGTTGCTCCTCCAGCTTAGAGATGAATGAGGCATAGAGATGGTGGGTTGGTGAATGGGCATACCGATTTATAGATGTTACATGCCCGCTTTTGCGACAGTCAGGTTTACTCCGGCGCTACTTGAGCCGAGATCTGAAACGGCCACAAATTGCCGTCTGTGATTGTTGGTATCAAGTGAATCGCGAGCTTGAACCATTAACCTTGAACAAGAGCTAAGCTTCCCTCATGAGCGGTTAGACGCACCCTATCAAAGGCTCACATAAAAGCCAGATCAGTCTGTTCGCATCGATGCATGTCCAGAAACTCGGAAAGAAGGCCTTGAAGTATCATAGCTATCTCTTTGTATTCCAAATTCATTTTCGCGCCGGCCAGATGAAGCACGAGTACGGTCGTCTTGAGTGACAAGACTCGATGAACCAAACCCAATACATACCCATCCCAGATTGCGAAAGCGATTGGGACGGCCTCAAGAAAAGAGTTCCCTTCTCTGCACGCAAACACGGAGATGGCCGGGCCAATTGAAAGAAGCCGATGTGCCGTTCTTGCGTTTTGCGATAATGACAATACCACAAATCGCTCGTAGAAGCGAAGCAACTGCACCCATTAGCGATGATCGGCGTTTGACGGGCGGCAAGGGAATGAACCTTCTGCGGGCATTTTGTATGCAACAACTGAGCCTTGTGCCTTGTCTGCTCACCTCCCTTCCACGTAGCGTAAACGATCAAATCCCCATTGCCTGCATCATCGCAGCCATCAATAGTCTGGATATGGTCTTCCCATGAACCGGGAGGGGGCCTCCACGGCAGCCTTTTAGAAATAGGAACAGAAAGACCGAATTTTCGAGAGGGCACTCTGGGAATATGACTACTAGCATCCCCTGGGCGTTTAGTAACGAACGCCGTGTTTAGCTCCTTCATGCTGCTCGACCTTTCGGCCAGCCGATCGAAGTAATCTCGAATCATTTGTTCATCAAAGAGTCTACCAGGACGCCCAAGGAGTTAGAAAGGATGGCATCACTGACCTGAGATTTTCTATAACGTACGTGACAAGTATGTGTCACAAACAAGTATGTGTCACACTTTTACCCTATAGGACAAATCTCACCCAATTTACAAAGTATTTTAAAAAATTCTTAAAAGTTTAATTTTAAGTTTTATGAGCTAAAGATTTAGATTAAGGTTTAATAAAAATTCTAAGCTATAGTAATAATTTTATAAAATTTTTAAAAAAATTAATTAGTAAGTTATTTAAGAATTCTTTATTCGCACTGTCTTTTTTTAGTTATTTATTTTTTAAAAATTAAAATCTTTTTTAAAAATAATTAAAAAATTATAAGCTTATAACTTTTTTTTATTAGATTTATAGGAATACCCCTTTTAAGTTTATAGCTATTTTATAAGAGCTTTTAGAAATTTAATGTTTATAGTTTTTAGGTGCACAGTATAACTGTGACACTTACTTGTTTGTGACACATGCTTATCACGTACGTTAGGCTCCCACGTCCAGTCTTTTTCATCTTCATAACCTTGCCACTTGACTTGGAACTTTGTGTTTCCCTACAGATCAACGGGATTGAAACTGGAGGTCAGCCACTTGATTGTTTCCAAATGAAACCTACTTTGTTTTTAGGCCTCTTCCTGGCTATCATGGGCTCGGGAAAGAGAGGGCAGTATCATGACGGATATGCATTGAACGGATAGGGGGCGTTCTCACATTTTTATCCACAGCATGCCTCTGGATAGAGCCTACCAAGAATCTGCAAGCCGTTAGCGCGCATTTATCATGACTCCCGCCCGTCAGGTCTTACATGTCGCTCTTGGGCTTGTGTTTCCTTTTCTGTTTGACCATGTCGTCAATGGTAGTCTTTAGTTCAACTACGATGTCTGTCACGTCGATACCGATATCGCTTGCATATAACCAGATCGGCATGTATTTGTGCTTGAAAATACTCTTGTGGCTGCATGTGGCTGCAGTGTGGTGCGAGTTCAGCGTCAGTAACTCGATATTGTAGTTTTCGCGAAAACGGGCTAAGCACGGTGCGCAGATTCAAGGCCCTTGCTGATCATGCTGGAATATCCACCGTATCCGGACGGGGCATAGGTCCACTCGGTAGCCAATTTTAGAATGGATTCGAGAAAGTCCAAACCAGACAAACAGACGCTGAACAAGCACCCTGTCGGATAACATCTGTCATGCGAGACCTAGCCTTGGCAGTGAACTCGATGAGGTAGATCTTCGTGACAGCATGAAAACGACCTATGGCACCTTTTCCGGACTTCTGGGGAGGCTTTTTGGACAAGTGGCATGGATCGACAGCGAGACGGGCCGACAGCCAACCTGTGCAGCAGTGTGGTGTCCATTCATTCTACTTGCGATCGCCCGGAATTGGCCTATGGCTTCTATGTAGCATACAGCATACGGCTCAAAGCGTTTATAGAACGCGGTGCTATACGGCCATTAGCGGTTCCCCTCCCGCCTTCCATCTAGGTACTTATTCACAGAGGACTGCGCTTCCCATGGGACCGAACTCCAGCGCCAGAGATCGATCAAGAATCCGTCTAGATCTTTGCGAAACGAATTTTCTCACTATCAAACCTGTATTGTTCAAATGAAAATCACATCTGCTTTATGTGCCCTGTTTCTTACCATGGAAACCGTTGCGTTGCCAATCAATATGCCCAAGGGGCGCTCGCTTTTGGCCCCGCGGCTAGTAAACACGAAGCGAGACGAGGCGCAGGATGGTTCAGATGAGCTTGGAACACCGAAGGAGAGTATCAGGTGCTTTATTGGTGGCTGCAAAGACAGTTGAGAGCTGTCTGTCATATACGGATCGAATGTTCTTGGAGAACTCGAAGTCCTACAAGATACCTCAATGGCCTATGGGTTCCTAACAATCCATTACCCTTAGAGCGACGCGTGCAGAGGACAGCAGCTGAAATATGTCAATTACAATCAATACATCCAATGTGAACCACTATTGGACGTGATACAGGCAGAGGAGCACATCTAGGTCGTCGAGGATGTATGACAAACACATCAACATAGAGCGTAAAGAGCAATGCCACGGTTTCATCAGTAGCCTGAATAAAAGTGTCTCAGAGATTCCCACCCTGAGCCTCAACAACCACCTCTTCTCGGGATCAGCTGCCGCATAACCTGCAGTTGCTCGTGACCGTGTGCATTGTCTTGGGAACTTGACGGGACATGCTTGTAGACGCCATCAGGAATGGCCACTTCCCCATATCTCTTACCGACTCCTAAGCCTCACAAGGAGAAGATCATTTGAACCACCCCAGCCACCTAGCGCTTCTTCAGCCGACAAGTGACTCCACAGGTTGAGGTTAGTGCTCGCGTATGCACCTTAGGTTTCGAATGGCGAAGCGGCCGAGCTTCTGACCCATGGTCCCTCCACTCCAGCACTCCCCTATTTCTCGGCAGCTATCATCGCAGTGCCTCTCTGAGGCACCCGGGTCGGACCATTCCAGGTCCAGTCTGGGCCCGGTGACCACTAGGCCGCCCATAAGACTTTACAGGAAATATAGCGTACAGTACAGTCAAACACAAAATGGAAGCTTATTGTAGTCGACAGAAAGTGTCCAGAAACAACTCACCCTCCGCAAAGCTAGATGTTGGACCATTTTCCCAGTCACGATACATTTAGATGGAAGACGGGTACCCCATCCGCTCATACCCGATACAGGTTCTCCTTTGGTCCTCAAACAGAGGCAATATTGCCATCATGATAGCCCGGTCTCAAAAGAAAGCCAGAAGATGAATCTTAAAACCAACATAATTCGCCAGAATTACAGCACAACACAGGAAGGTAGCAAGTGGGAATGTCTACAAATTGATCGCTTGGAACTCGAAGAGTCCACCAGACATTTCGTCATTGTTGTAAAGTGGCCCAATGGCAACATATCCGAGCATTATAAGGAAGAGATCGATATCCAATGTCCCAAAAAGGTGCGTAGAGAGATGCAACTCTAGGATTGGCCAGAAACCTAATAATTTCTCACGGATAGATGCTAGAGATATACGAAAGACATATACAATTTGTCGATAGAAAGGGTGCTAAAAGGTTTGATTGAGCGGCACAACTGGTCAGCTACTCATGGTAACCTAGAGATCAAGTAGTGACTAGTAACGTGAAGATCTTTGATGTATATGCTGAGTGGTGGCTGTAGATAGGTCAATGGCCGGGTATTTCATGGGAAAACACAAGGCCTCTAGAATAAAAGAACAGAATTCTTTAAGAAAAAAAAACCTCCATAAATCTTCACGAGTACACAAGTTACAACCCCCTGGGGTTCAATGATAAGCAATAGAATTACAGGACTATATACAGGGTAATCAGAAAACATCACGATGTGTATTATTAGTAAGGGGTGACTCCCGATTGTATCATCTAAGCCAGAGCAAAAGAAAGCACAGGTAGCATAATAAGCCGAGGACCACTACCTAAAGGCTTAAGAGGTAAGTTAGAGAGCGATATTAGAACATTTTCATCTTATAGGAATCTCCATTCAAGATCAACTATAACGGCCACACCTATAGCTTGTAACATTTAGATATTATTTACTAGTAAAAAAAAAAGGCAGACTATATCGAGAACACTATCGGCGGAAACAGAAACCATAGTAGCCTATTGCTGTACTGCTGACTACTACTACATAGGCAAACCTTAGCGACTTAAACGGGCGCTTTCTAGGCTAGCTGACTATTCTGAGAATAGGGACATATGCCAAATTCGGGCTTTGGCTACTAGCTGTCTCTTCTGGATGTGAGGGTGCATCCTGGGGTCGGAGTGTCGTGTTGTACTGCAAGTCGTCAGGAGTGTGGATGGTTCAATGCGGACGCTTATCAATTTCTTCTATATCCATATATCACTCACTCTCCCACAATCCCCTCATCACAATAGACTCCAGTTTCTATACAATTCCAAGATACAAGCAAGTCAAACTTAATTCGGATCCTACCGAAATGCATCCTGGCGGTTTCCTCGCATCGCCTTGGTGGGTCAAGATGATCGAAAGAATTCGCCAGAGCACTAGGGATCAACGTGAGGAATGGATCCGTGCGGCCGGATACAATCTATTCGAACTCCAAAGTGATCGTCTTCATCGACCTTCTCACTGACAGCGGGACCGGAGCGATGAGCGATCGCCAATGGGCGGCTTTGATACTCGGAGATGAAACATACGCTGGGTCATCCTCCTTTTCTCTCCTCCATGAAAAAGTAAAAGCCCTCTTCGGATTCCCCTACATCCTTCCAATCCACCAGGGCCGTGCCGCCGAGAACGTTTTATTCTCTGTGCTCGTCAGCAGGGGCGACGTTGTGCCGGGTAATTCCCATGTCGACACTACACGAGCTCATATCGAATATCGACAGGCTACGGGGGTGGACTGCCCCCTCGACAACGCCTTCCGCATCGGTGAGCATCACCCTTTCAAGGGAAATGTCGACCTGCAGGATCTCAAGGCCATCTTGGACTCGAAGAATAACAACGTACCTATGATTGTGATGACAGTCACCTGCAACAAGACCGGCGGTCAGCCAGTATCCCTTGACAACATGCGTCGTGTCAGGGCACTTGCAAGAGAATACCGCATCCCTGTGGTTTTTGACTCGGCGCGATTTGCAGAGAATGCCTGGTTCATTCAGAAACGGGAGCCCGGCTACTCCCAGAAGACTATCGAGGAAATTGTCTGGGACATGCATCAGTGCGCAGACGCCATGATGATGAGTGCCAAGAAGGACTGCAATGGCAATATCGGAGGCATCTTGGCGATGCGCGACGAAGGTTGGTTTCGACAAGCTTCGGAAAACGTCATACTCTTTGAAGGATTCACGAAATACGGCGGAATGACTGGACGAGATATGGAGGCTTTGGCTATCGGCCTCGATGAAGCCACGTGCTCCGACTACTTGGACTTTCGCATTGGCCAGGTCCAGCGGCTTGGAGACAGGTTGACAGCAGCTGGTGTACCCGTCCAACAGCCTGTTGGTGGCCATGCAATAGTTGTTGATGCCACTGCCTTCTTGCCTTTAGTTCCCAAGGATGAATACGCCGCCCAGGTGCTGGCCGTGGAGTTGTACCTTGAGGCCGGTGTGCGGGGCGTAGAAATGGGTACGCTGATGAATGATCGGGACCCAGACACGGGTCGCGACCGTCACGCAAAAGCCGAATTCTGCGTCCCGCCATTCCAAGGAGGGTGTACACAAACGATCAGCTGGACGTCGTAGCCAAGGCGCCCATCAGCATCTACCGCCGCCGATCGACCATAGTCAGAGGATTTCGAATTCTCGACGAGACCAAGAGGCTCAGACATTTCACGGTGACTTTGGAGAGAGTAGGGGACTTTGTAGACGCCCCCGTGAGAGCGCCTGGAGGTGATGCATTGTAAAAGACTATGATTGCTCGAGGTGGAAAGGCCATTTGCCAACGGAGGTTGAGGGTTCTGCCTAGGTAGTTGATTTTTCTGTTCTCAAGAATTAAGCGCTGGAGTGAATAAACCGAGATTTTGGAAATAAGTCAACTCCGGAGATGTAATCGCAGATCTCGAAGAGCATCGCGAGTTTGAAGGGCAGGTGAAATGAGCTCCTTCAGGAGAAGAGAAAGGCAACCTAGAAGGAAAATGTAACAAGGCGATATCTATCACGCTCAGGCTGTTGTTAGTTAATTGAATTTCTTCTCGTTTGGCTCGCTTACGCCTGGGTAATTCTCCTGATCGAATGAGGTGCCTGGCGAGTTGTTCAAAGATGAGAAGACGGAAGAAAACAGACTTGGCCACCACTGATTCCCTTTCGCGAAGGAGCCGCCTGGGTATTCTTGATCTGCGACTTGACTGCTTCTTGAACGGCCCATTCTGCATCTATAGTTCGTATACGAGAGCATCTACCGTCGATTCGGGACATTCTGAGTGACCCAAACATGCTGTTCTTACACGACATCTTATGATATGCTCGTCGGAGGATCTTCCAAGATAAGACACCGTTCGGAACCCATAACGGGTCGGGAGACCGCGTGATCTACATTATGCCATTTCTTCTGCTTCTTTTCCTTTGCCCCTGGGCTTGATTACAACTCCACCCACAGTTCTTTCCGCCACCCAGCAAACCCACGTCAACCCCTCCAAGGTCTCCTTCATCATGCTGCTCACACTCCCAGAAGAGATCATCTGTATGATCGCAGAGCAGTGTTCACTGAGAGATCAAGCTTCGCTAGCACGCTCGTGTGACCGGCTGCATGGAATATGCAATCACATCCTGTACAGCAACGACGCTCGGAACCACAGGTGTTCTTCTGTGTTCCATGCCATAGCCTGGTGCCACGACCAGGTCCTTGCCCTGAACACCCTCATGGCAGCCAAGACAGGCGGAGCAGACTTCAAGCGATGCCATGACTCCCGTAATCATCATCCCGCGTCCCTCCACCACTCCGACGCGACGCTCCATTCTCCAATCCACCTGGCAGCCAGGCGCGGACTAGATGGCATCATCTCCTTCCTTATCGATCAAGGCATCTCCCCAGATGGGCCGGAGGATGTAAAAAGAACACCACTCGCGGAGGCCATTTTGCACAACCAAGAGTCGGCTGCCATCCTTCTGGTTCATCGAGGTGCGTCCGTCGGGCTTCAGCCTCCGCAGTACGAGGCATACTGCGCTGCTATTCGCCAGGGCCTCGCAGAGCTCACAGCGGTCATCGTAAAGGAAAAGGGCATCGATGTCAACTCTGATGTTGGGTACGGTTGCACGGGATTCTTACTGGCTGCGTACTATAGACAGGGTCGAGTTTTGCGTGTCCTCCTCGACCTTGGAGCGGAGGCGAAAGGGGCATTGCGGCATTTTAGCCAGACTCACTCGTTCGCATCTCTCTTGTGGACCTTGGAAACGGGTGCTTTGGCCTTGCGGAAACACCTGGGCCCCAGAGGGCTCCTTGACCTCGTCGTATCTGTCGTCACGGAACAGGTGGCCCCGATTCAGAAGAGCCAACAGGTGGCTGCGTTGCACACACTGCTGGATCTGTTGCAGAGAGAAAGGTCTGCCGTATACTCGGGATCCGTGCTCCCGACGGATGAGTCAGACCGCTTCCTGGATGCCCTCCTACAGAGAGTGCTATCGGTTAATCGCGCAGACGCAGTTATCGCGTCGGCACTGTTGCAGCATGGTGCCCGAATTCGAGTGGGCATCTTCTTGCAGCTTATAGATGCCCTTAATTCATCAGCCTTTTCCAAGGACACTTCGCGCTGCTTACGTCGCTATCCCAAGCTCCTCCAAAGCTTTGACTTTGTATATTCTTACTGCGTCAGCCTTGCGCCCTCAAAAAGGAGTTTCACGGTCGACTACTTCGTCGAGAACGTACCGAATCAAGCCGTTCGACTCGTGCACGAGCTAAAACGGCTCGACCTGCCACTTACCGCCAGGGGAATCCATAGGATGGGTCTCAGGGCAGCTAGAGAAGGGAGCCGGGAGGCACAGTCCGGCAGTGCGGCTTAGTCTGTGTTGACAAGTCAGCTCATGCATGACGCGTTGTTCCTTGCCACGTCTTGGGCGCGTCTGACATTTTTCTTTGGCGATACTAGTGTGCTCTCGATAGCCGTTATACATGAGTGCCGGTGAAAAGGGGGGTTGGATCTTGACGCTGGTGCACGCGACTGTGCCCCTTGTCCGGCTGCGTCCGAGGAAACCGGCTCTGCTGTAGAGTCGGACCACAATATTTCCAAGAGAGGTGGCAGGCATAATAGTCAAGAGGCTCAAAGCAGTGTACCAAAGTGCTCCATCCATCATTATCCCCATGTTGGTACATGATTAGCTTAGCACAAGGACCTACAGAGAATGCAACCACCCCACCACCCGTCTATTGCCTTCTCGCCACCACTTGAGAATAAATACTGGCGGGAACCGTCAAGCTTCTGGAATGAGCACTAGCATTCACAAGCATATCCTTTCGGCGCCGGCCAGCATTGTTCCTCTTCCGTACACACGTTCTTCCATCGATCATTGGTTTCCTCTTCGGCCGTACGACCACCATCAAGATGGACGCATCGCTTGAGCTTAGTATCTTTGCAGCCGCGACAATCACGCCGTTGGTGGTTCAAACTCTTTCGTTGATTGTCCTGTATGGCCGCAATTTCAAGTCTGTGTCAGAGTCCAAGGCGGCGCACCCGGACGGCGCACAAAGGATGAAGGCTGCTGTTCGACGACAGATGTGGTTTGGCGCCATTTCGACGCCCATGACAGCGACTTTTTTGGTGGTCTCTTTTCACTATCTAATCGAAGAACTGCAAAAGGTTCTCTGGGGGCTTGTTATCCTATCTTCGTCTCTATTCCAGGTTTGCCAGACACCACTTCCCTTACATGCAGAGCAAGAGCTAATTGCTTAGATATTCTCCTTACCAGAAGAACCCCTTTCAGCCGCCAAAGCTCCCCATGCCAGCAGCTCGTACAGAGAGTTTTGGGATCAGAACAACCCAGTCTTGCAGATCTCTACCGTCCCTCTCGCATCTTTTGTAATTACCGCGTTCGCCGCCGTCACTTTACGAATCACACTGCCTGCCTATTGGCCGGCCGCATGGGCCATGTGGATGGCTCTCGGCTGCATTTTGAGCGTGGCTCGATCTTTTCATTACTTGAGTATCTTCGACGAGTCGGGAGATCGCTGGAGGGCCTATACACTGGTCACAGCTGGCTGTATTATTCTTGGTGCCTCGAGTTTGGCCCGGGATCAGGCATCTACTAGAGTCGTCATTCTAGGAGCCAATCATGTTGTTTTGGTAATCCATAGAATGTGGACGATGTGCGGCATGGATAGTGTACTGAGAACTGAACAGGAGTGCAAGAGTTTAAGGTCTGCATCATCGTCGGTTTTTTCGGATGGAAGCTGCAACAAGGGCGAAGGCTGAGCGACCTCTCATTGCTTGGGCCGAATCTAACAACCCAGCGTTATCAACGAAAGGGTTATGAAGCAGAGCCACGGCACAAATGGGAGAAGGGTCAAAGACAGTCGAAAGTCATGTTCGAAGTAGCTCAGTTCACTAAGATCGCCTTCTCCAGGTCGTGGACACAAGCACGCACCACCTCTTGGGACATCCTCCCAGCGGGAACTGCTCTGGGGTCTCCCTCATCTCCAGCACGGCTTATCCCAATTCATGTCATGACCAATAAATCGCACATAAGGAGAGTATATTTAATATCTAAGAATATACTGCTGAGTTCATATCTGATTATCAACAACCAGTTTCGCCGCCCACGCTAGTGCCAGTCACAGCCCAGCCACTCCCCTCCAATCTCACCTCACTCATTGGGCCTAGCTGAATCTTTATGTCAATACTGAACTTCAATCTGGCTGTCGGCGTATCGGCCGCATGCTCGCCGGATGTCTAACAGACATTCAAAGTATTATTAGCTCCATTGCTTCTTCATTGTTCGTTAGAAGATAAGGCCGTAGCTTACCGTGATGTTCACAACGATAGTAACTGGTGATTTATTGACCTTGTGTCTCTGGTCATGCCACTTGCCGCCTTTAGACCTTACCGGGGAGGAAGGGGTGCAAGGAACGACACCGGTGGGCGTTGTCGGTTCCTGGCCCGGCTCTGTTGGTGTGGCCGCCTCTATGGACGATCTTGGTGCAGTGGCGGAGGAGGCTGAGCCTGGTCCGGTAACACCCCCAGAAACTGACTCGCGACTTCGACGGACTCTTTGTTTATGTCCTCTTCTCTACCTCGCTGAGCGGTTCTGAGATCGGAGTTTAAGTTCGTCCTCGTCTAAAAAAGATTGTGTGAAGAGCGGGCTTGACATTCTAACTTTGTGCACTCAGCAGCTTTGGCGAGTTCTCGGGAGGAATATGATCGTGTGGGATGGAGTGAGTCAAGGCAAAGAGAGATGGACGCATCAGCAGCGTGAAAGGTCTAGGGAATTCGGCCCCTTTTAAAACCACCACCGTTACCACCAAGCATCCCTGCATCCGTGCCAGAGGATTGAGAGCGTGGAGTTTTAGCGCTGAAGCCCTTCATAAATCTCACAGAGCACGAGGCGATTGTGTCACCTCCAATCTTTAGTCTCCTACACCAGCGAAGCCAGGTAGGAGGAAGGATTCGACGGCCCCCGTTGGATGCAGGCCGTTGGTGGGGAGATGCCGGCTGAGCCGATGTCACCAAGCATCTGATTACTCTACGGAGAGCAGCCGGGATATTTCGGCAAGTAGGCTGGGTCGTGTGAACTACCTTGAAAGGTGCGTGCGGTTGCGAGTAGAAGCAGAACACAGCTACCCCCAGAGACCAGGCTATAGATATACCTTGTTCGAACTGCCTACGATGCAAGAGGGCGCTATACAGAACCGGTTTTCAAATCACACTTCAGGGACAGTGAGCAACGAGGCGGATGAGGGAGAAGGATTTCGGGGACAATGGTCGAGAAAAAAGATTCAGGTGCTTCTGCCGTAGGTAGGACTCCACACATCAGTACAGAGTTGGTCCGTTCTGGTCGTGAATAAGCCTCCCACTTCTCAGCCAATCACGGTGGCACTGTAGTTGGATGTTGGTCCAGCAAGGTGGACTGTTATTGGATCAGCAGAGTTACAGGATCTGAGCGAGGAGGAGCACATGCCAAGAGATTTGCGAAGACGTCAATTATCGACGGTTATTGGTGTGCACCGTGTATAGACTTGCGAAGATTTAGGTACTGATAGAAATATACTTCCATCTAGTGAACGCTGGAAGAACATCAGTAAACTGCATTAGTTTTCCGCCAGCTGCATATTTCTAGTTGAGATTCCTGACGGTCTGCCTTTCTACATGACGATGAATGAGAACCATGGGCCTGACTTGGTAATTGAAGAAAAGCTCCCGTAAAACGCCAAGGGTAGCATGCACAGGAAGGGTGCCGGGTACCAATAATGAACCAATCTAGTACCTCCGCAAAGTGCAAGTATCATTACTTCCGGCCGATCTGGACATGTCGGTTAGAAGTCTTGTTTTTTACGAATGCGTTGGGTCCAAGTCTCGCAGCGATACTTGGCCCTGTCCACTTTAAGTCATGGCTTTGGATTATAGAAGGCCCATTCCCGGCTGATACGAGTACCCGGCGGCTTCAATGGGCCATTTTCGATCTCCAATGGCATCACTGAACCGAATATTATATTTCTCTTGAATCCAGCTCGCTCAAATAATCTAATTGTACCCCTACGCCGTTTGGAAGGGCCGTCTCACCGCCTCTCAGCCCTTACGAAGCGCCTCGCGATCGCTTTTCCTTCCGCCAGCATGGATGCTCACCCTCGAGGTAATGGCCCCCCGAAGTCTATCAAGGCCACAATGAGGGCTCAGCAGTATGTGAGGATGCTTGCCTCTGCTGCGTATCGGTCTCTAACACTGCCTCCAGATATGACCCGGCTGATCAGAAACTGCATCTTAACGAGGTGGAGATCCCGAAACCCAACGAGAGCGAGATATTGGTCAAGGTCGTCGGTGCATCGCTCTGCCACTCCGACTGCCTAACCTTCGATCCGGGCCTCGCCATGAACGAGGTGAAAGTTCCTACTACCCTAGGGCATGAAGCAACCGGCGTCATCACGGAGGTCGGGAAGCAGGTGAGGCAGTTCCGGGAAGGGGACGCCGTCGGTTTTCTTGCTTCCAGCGGGTGTTTTGAATGTGATGCCTGCACCACGTGGTAAGTGCGCGAGGCCTCGGCCGCAGGAGGACAGGTTTCTCTAATGGTCGACGATAGGTCAAGCGTTGGATGCCCACAAGGCTTCAAAGCACAAGGGTTTACTTGCGATGGATACTTCCAGGAGTACGCCGTCGTCGATGCCCGCAGTGCCGTAAAACTCCCAGCAAATCTGGACATCGCCTCTTCGGCACCCCTTTGTTGTGCAGGCGTCACTGCGTACAACGCAATCAAAGAATGTCAGCTTACCCCCGGAAAATGGTTAGCTGTAATCGGCGCCGGAGGTGTCGGGCAAATGGGCATTCAGTACGCCAAAGCCATGGGGCTGAATGTCATCGCTGTCGACATTAATGGAGGCCAGCTAGATGCCGCGAAAATGGCAGGAGCAGACTACACGTTCAATCCAGAACTATGCCCGACTTATGCAGATGACATCAAGATCGTTACAGAACATGGGGTGGATGCTGCTGTCAGCTTTGCGCCATCCGAGAAAGCTTATGACGATATGCCCGGCATGATCAGATGGGGTGGCCTCCTGATGGTAGTGGGGGTTGTCGATGGGCCTCTGACGATCGAACCGTTGGACACCATCTTCAAACCATACGTCATAAAAACAGCGTGCAACGGAACTGTCAGAACCCTAGAAGAGTGTATTAGCTTCAGCGCTAAGCATAGCATCAAACCCTTCGTGGAGTTTGTCGAGCTGAAAGATCTTCCGCAGGCGATGGAGATGATGGAAGCCGGCAAGCTTCGAAAGCGCGTCTGCGTCAAATTTTAGGCCAGCACTCCTTCCACAGCGAAAGATTCGGCGTCAACTATAATATACTCAACCGTTATGGATTGGCTACGTTGGGAAGAGGGACTCATGTGGTGTCCACTAGTGAAATATGGGATATGGAGAATATAATCGGAAGAGGCACGAAGCAGCTAGTTAAACACACACTCTGGCTATCACTCTCTCATAGTCATCAATGTACCGTGCCTTAAGCAATTCCCACGGCTCCCCCTCCTGAAAACAAATGTCCTGCGAGCATTGTTCCTGGCCAGAGAACCCCGCGCCCGTCACCAAGATGTGATCCCGACCAAGTCGACCCCGAATCATCAACTCAAATCCCCGCCGACTGACCCCTCCCTTCCATCAGCTAGCGGGAAGCTATTCGTCGTTCCATACATTCTAGTATTGCCTCTTCCACTCTCGTATTGGCCTCACAAGGGCGAGGCGTGGAGTTCGTCTCTCGAAACGCTTTATTTAACGTTGCACCATCCTCAGATGCCTTATCCTAACATCTACACGTACACCCAGTCTTGTTCCAGAACATGCCTACACGTGTTCATGAGTTGAAGGACCTCCGTAGACACCAATTTGTAATCTCTGATCAGCCTCGACCGAGACATTGCTTTATGCATTTGCTCCGGGTCAGCCTCCTCCATTGAACCGGTCCCCTCAATGTCGACGATAGCGCCGTATATCACATGATTCTCTCGGGCGGAGTATTGCAGATCGAAGCGGCGCTGAAAACGATCCTGTTCGCCGCCCAGCTCCTCGAGGAGGCCGCGCGCGAGGGCGACTATATGATGGGCCTGAGCGTAATCAAAAGATCCTGGCTCTAAGTGTCCTTCGACTTGCATGAAGGGCGCCAGTAAGGAAGCCTCATCCCGCGCCAGCAGTTCAGATGCTGCGGCCCCGTCGTAATTTCCAAGCAGGCTCAGGCCCAGAATCTGCAAGCATAAACAGAATTTCACCCGGGTGAGTTCATCGGCCTTCTGCAAGCAGGCTCAGCATCAGCTTTTATACTTGTTATCGGCTTGAAATATCGTCATACCTGAAGGCTACGTCCTAACATCATCCACTCGAACAGTGTTTCGTTTGCAAGTGCTTGATCGGAAGGCATGTCGCCTGTACCTGGGCCAGCGCCTTCCATGCTTTGGACCGCTCTAAAGATTCCGAACGTGTCGCGGTGATGGTGCAGACCAATACTCGACCTCCTAGCTTGCGGACTGATAGATATGTGCGACTGGAAGAACCCGACTCGTGGCTGGATGATCCCGTATCTACGCTCTAGGACGTTGACTTTGCGAGGGATGAAGAGATTTCAGACAGTCTTATTTTTTCCAGAAACCATGACAGCTTTTCTAGGAGGTTGACTCTTCATAGCCAAGAGAAACCCCCTGCCCTCCACTCAGGCCAAGATTGAGGACATCCGTCACCGCTTCCAGCCATTTGAGGACTCGGACGTTTCAACTTAGGGCCACCGGACACGTTTGGGCCTTTCGAGTTACATTTAGATGTCACTAAAATCTAACGGCTTGGTTCCCACTTCCGCGCCGTCGATTTCGGACACAATTTGACGGGGTTCGCAAATAGAGAACAGTAGATAGGTACATATCCATCGCGTGCAGTTCCTTTAATCTCCTCACTCTCCCCGTTCCCTGTTTTTCCCTTGCAGTTGCTTGATTACTCCGAGTGCCCTTCCTCCCCCGGCGAGATCTCCATCGACGCTGAAACCAAAGCCCGTCATCGACACATCCCTTCCGCGTTGTCATCCAGACCGACTTGAAGAACCAATGAACGACCACGGCGAATCGCATAATCGCGATAGCCAGACTCCAGAGGCCAAAATACGGTTCAAATATGTTATAATATCGTCGCGTTCGCCCACTCTTGTCGGCAGATCTTGGAAACCGGAACAACACTTCACCGATACCCCCCTCACAAACTTTATGTACATGCGGCCCAACTCAGCCATGTTGGCGCATCAGGGCTACTCCTGAGACTACATGCGCCAGGGCTCTCGATGGAAGAGACAGCTTTCGACAATGAAGACTTTGCCGAGGTGAAGATGGCATTCAACCGGGCCATTGGAGAGTTGAAGAAGCGGCTAGCCCCGAACAAGGTTGCGAGGGTTATGATGCAGATAGAGCCTCTATATTTGGCCCCTCAGCAGAAGCCTCTATGGATATTCGAGACGGACCAGAGTTGCGAAGCACCGCGCATGAATACAGAAGCGCGGAGGCGTAACAGTGTGTAGGCGCTCCAGCCACCCCCCTGGGGGGCTTTGGCTTCCTCGGAACCCTCCCTTCTTGCTGGACATGGGCTGATCTGGTTCACATCCCCCACGTTCAGTTCCGGTGTTTTCCGGCTTGTATTTTTGCCGCGCAAGGACGGGAGATGTGGAGGCAAGGACGAAGTTCATGGGCTCCTTCCTCTCCGAACAGCAACCCCCCTCCACGAGGACAGCTCCCTGCGTCCGTTGACATGTGCCATTGTACTACAAGCGGCAGCGAAACTCAGGTGTTGGACACGAACATGTGACTAATCAAATCAGCATGAGGAAAACCAGTTGCTCAAGGTAGGTGCCCCTGGGGTAAACCACATGTCATCAAGCCCTCAACCCCTTTTTCGCGCCCTTCATATCATTAAAAGCCACTGCCTCCATGAGCATCAATCAAGCCACTCTATTCTTCTCTCATAACCCTGGGTCTACCGACTGGACAGAAACTCTTCTCTTGCCTTACGTGGTGAATTTGGTTTAAAAAGATATTCATGGCGTTCAACATAGGTTCGGCGTCAAAACGTTTTCGTATCCAGTCGCTCATTCCCAAGACTTTCCTCACATCCCGCCATGCCACAGCTCCAGGATACCACACAGGGTCTAATTCCATCACCCCAGCCCAGGGAGCAATTGTCACCAGACCAAATGCATCCGATGACAATGTATTATGGAAGTTTCCTGTCTGGCCCGAACTACTGCGAACCAGAAACTATTGACCCACGCCTCACCCTTCTTTCTGCAACATCGAAGGTGTTAGAGGGGGCACAAGAGACCACTCTCTCTTGCGTCAGCGAGGCGCCGCACTTGGCGGCTGATACACCAGATATGTTCACGGAAAGCTGGGTATTCGGCCCTCGGGAGTACATCTGCGAGACCGGGCACAACCAGGGCATCACTGATACTATGAACCAGCAACGGGGTTCTACCGGGTCAATTGCCAATTTCCCTAGCGACTGGCCAGAGGGAGATGCACCAACTATCATGATGCCGTGGGACCCTTCTTTCATTTTCTATGGTGAAATTCTGGCAGAGCCATTTGAGCAGGGACACTTCAACTATAGAGAGCTGCGGTCCGATGCACCAGACGGCGAAGTCCTCCGTGTTCCTGATGACTGGGAGATGGTCTACGCCACGGGAGAAGAGAACGTGAATCGGGCAATACTTTTGGGGGCTTGCGAGAGAACGCAAGACCATCTGCAAGGAGAGTGTAGCTTTATCAGGGAAGGGGATGTCTGCTGTACGGAATCGAGGCGCGATCACAACGGTTCAGGGCCATTCCTTGCAAATTGCAATAAAATGCAAGCCGAGGAGAGGGAGGGGAATCCTTTCGAGAGAGGTGATGCCTGCTTTGAAATTTGGAAGCTGGTTTCAGAAAGGCCCGAGACGGCGGCTAGGGCGAAGAGAGTATGTAGTGGTTTCTAGTGGCTGGACAATAAAATTTATTCTAGCATCGTATTGTCAATGAATGTAAAGGATCATGTTGGCCAGGAGGCGGAATTCTGCTTCTAAAACCATGATGATCTACATTTTGGGAAGTGAATGCTATAGTGAGTTGCATCCACAAACAGACAGAGAGGCGGGCGGATAGAATACCATTTTTCCCAGGGCCACACACCACCACCACGACGGTCGGTCGGTCGGTTTGGGCAGTTATTTGATGAGAAAGCCTCCAAGCTTTGCGCGAAGTCCGTTTCACAGGCGTGACGGCAGACTTCTCGCAAAACATGTATCCTCAATCATGGCAGCCTGTATTAGCCCTCGCTTGTTCCGACGAAGCCAAGGGGGGAAGCAGACAAAAGCCGCGGCATGCTTATCGCCCCAACCAGCAGTATATGAGTGGACTTTGGCATTCCCTGATGTCTTGCACTTGCGAATGCCACTTTCAAGTTGCTATTACGCGATTTTCTTCTCAGCCGACAGCCGCATCAACCTAACTTTGCAGGACGCTAGTTGCGTACAAACACGCCGCACACACACTCGAGGGACCTGAGACTTTTCTTTTGTGTGTGTATATACTTCTTTGTATATTTTTCTTTCTATCTGGACAGACTGTCTTACAGACATCTGGACCTGTGTAACTCGCCAAGCCACAGGTGTCATCCATACAGGAGTTCAACATACATCATGGCCGGATGCCATAGGGTAAGTCGCATTGCCACTGGCTGCGTTCCTGCGATACGTCTCGTACTTAGCTAGGTCACCGCTTGGATGAATGATTCTAATGCGACTCTCCAGTTTCCTGCACTGCTCGACGAAGCTTCCACGTGGTACCTTCCGGACCCCGAAGACAACTATTGCCGCTTCACAGGCGGGAAGAGCTTCGAGGACTTTGAAAAGCTCCCCGAGCACGAACGCCGTAATGTATTCCGCAGCTACTTGGCCGAGAAGACGCCTATTTTAATACAGGAGCCTATTGCCTGGACCAGTCAAGAGAGCATTGACTCGTTCTTGCTTCTGAAGAATGAAGCTCGAGACAACGAGGCTGGACAGCGTCTGCTGCAAGAGGCTCGGCAAGTGTTCTACGAAGAAAATTCCTTCATAGTCCTCTGGAGCGACTTGGATCGCTTTTTCGACGATCTACTTGGCCGGTGGACCGACGCCACTCCGGTCAGGTCGCTGGTGCGAAAAATCACAGTCAGGATCGAAAGGCACGAGTGTGGATGTGGAAACCTTGGGGACTATCTGCAGCGCACCCGCCACTTTGCCACGAATCTGGAAAGCATCACATTCGAGTGGTGGGATTCTTGGAAGCATTGGGAAGCGAACAATATCGAGGAGGACTCGGTTGGCGATGGCACAGATGACGACAAGTCAGACGGAACCCTGAAGGAGTCATCCTCAATTGACAGTGTCTGGGAGTTCTGATGAGGGCGAGACCTAGGCCGGCTGTCAACGGTAGATTTTCAGCCAACAGATGGATCATTGGTGGCACGCTTCGGCGAAACCAGTGTGCCGGTAACGGGCGCTTGCCAGGGCCGCCAGTCAACAAGATGCGTAGCAATCACTAGGCGCCCCCTTCATGCTGGCTTGGAGGAGCCCACGGCGAAAAGCGGTCGTGGTGGCGGTGGTCCACGGGCATGCGCAAGTTGGGCCCGGTTTTGCCAGCGTCTATCAAGGCTAGCATCGCGAAATGGCCAAATTCGTTCGTGCAGTATCGGAATGAGGACCCCGGATGTCGGTTTAGCCGAGAAACGAGAGCCCCGCAAATTATTGTTGAGTATGTGGGGTGTCACGTGTGGGTCAAGGATCTTAAGATTAAAAGCAGGTCCTTCAGGGGCAGCTGCATACTTAACGGGAACACGAACACAACACGAATACACTGACTTAACCAATGGACCGAATACACGTACTGTCTGACAATTATCTATAAAAATCTTTGCTGGGGTTTCCGCACTTGCTCTGGAAAGCATCCGGGCCATTAACCTTTGTTCATCGTCTTCCATTCGCCGGTTCCGCGCTCCGCAACACTTGTGTTGACTCGATTAGTGGATTCCCGTACAACGCGCTACAAATGGCGAAAGTTACAGAAGAAGAGTACCATTTTAAGGTCGTTCAATGCAACGAGCCCCTGCCCTCAAAGCGCAAGCGAAAGACACGAAGCTCCAGCAGCGTGGGCGCCGAAGTCACTAAGCGACAACCATTTCCCTTCTCCAGTTCAAAAGTCTCTTACCGTTACCGCGTACTGCCCGCCGCGCAGTGGTCCGGGATGCAGAGCTACAGATGCTTCCTCTGTGAGAGAAGTCGCCCGATGTCCACACGCCGTACAATTAGCTAATCGGTAAACGCAGTTCGGGGCACTCGATTCAGGCTCGGAGACTTCGTCAGGGTGGCAAACCGGTTGGCGAGCCAGGACAGCCCAACAGAGCACGCTGTCGGGGATCCGAAAAAGCCCGAGAGAGACTGGATTGCCTATATACTGGAGATCAGGGCTGCTGACCCGTATCATGTCTTTGCCCGAGTATATTGGATGTATTGGCCTGACGACATACCTAAACGTGTGATGAAAGACTTGACGCGCAGTCGTGGGCCAGAAATATTCCACAGGTCACATGAAGTCATTGCCTCTAATCATAGTAAGTCCTGAACCCTGCGGCGCCCCTCGATCCTGTAACTCAACCATAGCAGTGGACATCATCGACGTGATGAGTGTCAATGGGCTCGAAACAGTGAAACCGATGATAAGTTCACGGCGCGATGCGCGGAGCAGTCAACTGTTTTGGAAAGCATCTTTTGATTGCTTCCAGAAGACGATATCGGGGGACATGGGATCAAAGCAGTGATTTTATTCTACGGTACGGCAGCTGCATTACGCTGGATTCGCATGGCTTCGTGTCGAGACTGAACGATGGGGCATGAATATTACTTAGTAGGGACAATGAAAGGGGCCGTTCGCCTTGAGTTACGTACAACGAAACCATTCCCGGGTTTGCCAACGACAACCGAGCCTAGGAGAGTGGCATTGTATCGTCGACGTAACCGGATCAAGTTTGCCGCATGGCGATGCCGTGGGCTGCTTTCTTCTGGTCTCTCGTTCGGATGATAGTGCCGGATAAGAATGATTCAAGTGAGGCCAAAATGAATGGAAAACAGGAGCCTGAGATTTCTTACAGTGACGATGGGCGTCACGTTATCCTTTTACGAGACAGAGTCGACGAGACTATTCTTCGAAGCCACGCCTTCATGTCAACTGGCGCCGGATACCGCCCCCGCGTCGGTGCTTTTTACCCATGAACCAGATTTCCATAGCACGTTTGGTGTCGATGTGCCTTGCATTACAGTGTTATTCGCCCGATCGTCAACTTTCATGACCCGCCAAGTAGACGTAGAGATCCACATGTCGGGTGACCCAGCTGAAAATCCAACCACAGAAGGCGCAGGATGATTTTGGATGCTTCCAAGGCTACATGACAGGATAAAGAGGACACTTTTGTGGTATCATGGCTAAAATTGACTTTTATCCCTCGCGTCCTCGTTCACTTAGGTACGCCCCGCTAAGTGTTGTTACCTCTTTCGGCTGCGCCATGTCGAGGCTACTAATCGACTCCAATGCATGCATGCAGAGCTTCATCCCTTCTTTGTCACACACATTCTCGAAAGCAAAAATCGGCCCAGAGTCCTAATACGTCATATTAAGTACTGGTTTATAAATCATCCTCTACTGCATCAGATTCAGGTCAGAACTACCATTGTTAAACACAATCTTCAGCATCCCATTTCCCGTCCCGCCCAAGATATTCCTTTTCACCGTCTTTCCAACTGTCGACCAGGTCAGCCTCAACACCACCAGGCCCTTGATCTAGGCAAAATGGAGTTTGACAAGCTAGAGGCTAACGACCCGAGGGTCACGTCGGACACAGCTTCTATCCGCGGCAAAACATACCACTATCTGCGGGCAGATCCGGAAACAGAACCCCTTGCAACAATCTTCCTCATCCACGGATTTCCAGATCTGGGCTTCGGCTGGCGATACCAGATTCCGCATTTCGCATCACTGGGCTATCAGGTCGTGGCGCCGGACTTGCTCGGCTTCGGCGATACTGCTGCACCCGACCAGCCGAGCCAGTATGCGTTGAAGAGCATTGCCGAGGACATCAAAGAGCTGGCAAAAGTGATTGCCAAAGACAAGAAAATCATCCTTGGTGGACATGACCTGGGTGGCGCCGTGGTCTGGCGCACTGCCATGTGGTTTCCGAGTCTTGTTCAGGGCGTCTTCAGCATCGGCACCCCTTTCACTCCTCCTTCGTCGGTCTTTCTTTCACCAGACGATGCCGCTCGCAACAAAAGTCTGGTAAGCTCGAGGTACCAGGTCCAGTTTAGGGGTACAGAGATCGAAGACGAGATAAGGGACGAAGAGAAGGTTCGACAATTTCTCAATGCCATGTTTGGAGGGACCAGCCCTGAGGGTGAGGTCGGATTCAGCGTCACAGAGGGCGTCCTCTTTGGCAATCTCCCTACACTAGGCCAATCCCGACTCATCTCGGACGATGATCTGGACCATTACACTTCCAAGTATTTTCGAAAGGGAGAACCTAGGCTGAAGGGCCCCCTCAACTGGTATCGCACACACGCGCACAATTATTTCGACGAGTTGCAACTCTTGCTAAAGCCAATCAAGTTTTCTATGCCAGCGCTCTTTCTCGCTGCTACGAGGGACGAAGAGTTACCACCAAGCATGTCGGATGGGATGGACCAATACTTTGAGGACTTGACTCGTGGGGAGGTCGAAGCATCCCACTGGGCTCTATGGGAATCACCTGCCGAGGTCAACAAGCAGGTATCGGCGTGGTTGAAGGTGCTGAGACGAGATGCGCAACAGACGTAGGCAGCGATCAAGCCCTTGGTCAGGAGACATGGGCTCCTCCAGTTCAGGTTTCAACATCATACAAATCTTCAACATGCTCTTCGACCAGTTCCATCTGCTAGATAATATAGCCGATTGGCTCCGATCCTACACCAGTGAACAAACAACGCACCCCGAACAGCCTGCAAAGTGTCAGAAGAGCCTCCTAAGGCCGAACAACACGCTAGGTAGGTTATGTAGGATAAAGTTGCAGCAATTGGGCTTGTACCAGCTAAAAGCCCTACCTCTCTCTTCTTACAACCCCTTTTGGCTGCCTTGCTTGATCTTACCCCTCAAGGCATGTCTCTCCAAGTGTTCAGCATTCTATCCTCAGCAATTAAAGCATTATCCCCAAATCGGGGCCGTATGTCCTTGCGTCCTGACTCGCACTCATTCTTTCTGTCTCAATCGAGACTTGATTGCTGTCTACATAACCTGTAGTTTGCGTGCATGATTCTCCCCGTTCGACGGCGCCTTCCAGTTTAACAATGAACGAAAGACTTCTCAACCTCGTTTGTCTTACTCGCCACCTGTATCCGTGTTGTGCATCTCCTTCGCGCGACGAGGAGAGCAATGTTGCGCCATTCCAGCTACTTCCCTGTTGTCGCAGATTCTCGGTCCTACGTTACTGCTCTGTCGCCAATAACTTTACACTACTCTTCACATTTCTAATGCTTTCGGGACGGCGGTCGAGTCATCGCACCCGAGTCCATACGTGCTGAGCAAGCTGCGAACCCCCTCGCCTCTTGTTAAAATGCCTGAGGCACTTGGGTTTCACTACCATGTCCCGCGCACGGTCGACTCATCCTGGTCGACTCATCCTGGTCGGTAATAAAGACATGGGACCAAGAGTCAAACGAAAGCATGAGCCGATATGCTGTTCTGATGGGGGTTTTCGAGATGCTCCAGGGGATTGATGTCGTAACCGAGGCCCGCCTTTCCGATGATGCCGAGAGTAGCTCCGTTTAGCCGTTCGAGGTACGGAGTACTCGAATGACTTAGCGGCCCACTTCTCTCTCCCCTTTCATTCCATCCCACCAGCGATTAGCTGGAAGGAGCGGCTTTTCCGAAAAGATGGGGCTCATGGCTTTGATGGACCGGGTCGAGAAGTCGGAAACAAGTGTTTTGCGCTTGCTTTTGAAAGCCAATATCCATTTCTTCAAGCACGGCGCGCACCCGCTGTTACATTGACTTTGGGCCGTGCGCAAAAACCGCCATGCGAGTGATGATGGCCGCTAATCACTAGCATAATGTCCGTTTTCATCGTACTTGGTACGTAGCATGTAACCTCAATCTGCACGCACGGATTCAGCGAGTGGAGGTTGATGGAGCTTTGTTTAATGAGGGGGTGGAGACGTAAAAAGAAATTTGGCGGAATTGTTCCCCATCATTCAGTCTAATCAAGCCTACTGCCCTCTCGCGTCTTGGCACTGAAGGCATGGGCGATTTTTAGCCTCGGCAAACGTAAAATTGCTTCAGCAAGCGTTAGGCCAGAGAACTCTTTGTGCCATTTCCGCCACCTAGTAATCGTTGAGGCGATGCCAAGACGGAGCGTGAATAGAGTGGGCTCTCAAAGTTGCGGCTACGATTTGCCGTTGAAACCTTCGGGTCTCAAGCCGATATTGGTGCCGAGCAGAAGCTAGAGATTAGGCGGTCCGGTTTGACCGTCGCTTTTGCGTCTTTCTTACATTTTGGGGGTGTTTCACCTATCCCGTTCTGCAAGCGAGCCAGTTTCCATGGCTCATGCTTTCCGGTCTATTGTGGCTTTTATTGCCCCGGTAGCTGTTTTGTTTGTTCACTTGGTACGTTCCGCATGTTCCGTCGATTTTTCACCTCTATTTCGGTTCCATTTGAGCCCTGTGATCGTGCGGTCCGATACTCACATACCACACTCAAATTCCTCTTTTTCTTAACCGGCCTCTGATGACGTTGAAATAACCTCATTACGTGATGAGTTTTACCAGGAACCACTATACCAATTTAGGCCAACGTAACCCAGCAATTAGTCAGCTTCCCACTATACTTTTTGCCCGCCGACAACCAAGATGTTGCGTAATACATCGTCCTCTGATTAGTCGAGCACAGCCCTTTTTGTGGGGTACTCTGTGGCACATAAAATGGCTGTCAGCCACTTTCCTATGTTGAAGAACAAGGCTCTTTAGCATCCTCTTTCGTATGCTCGGTTGGTGCAAAATAGCTGTTAGTCACACAAGACAACTTTCCTTCAACCTTTGCTTCTACTAATGACCCAGTCACGGATGATGCACCGGAAATGACAACGTACGAGACCGTTCAAGGCGCGGTGTCCGAGCCCGTGGTGGTACACGTCATATCAAAAGCAACAGACGAGAAGTCATTGCGCTTCGTCGCCTGTCATCAAAGCCCCCCCAACGTGGCAGGTCTGAAGTGTTTCGGAAAGCCGTGCACGGTTATGTAGGTCGAGGGAGGCCCCTTCTCTGTTTGGCAGTTCTGACGCTGTTTTGTAGAGAAAGCCTAAACGCTGGCATTATAACAACGCCAGTACGCCTTTGTTTCAATTCGGCAAAGATCCTCGAATTATTTACAAATTCACATGACGTAGCACCGTTTGAAGACGTTGAGCTCGCCTTGTCTTACTACGACACACCGACGGCGGAGAGATTGTCCGCTCTTGCCAAGTTCCGTGGCCTAAGCCGCTTACAAGTCTTCTGGAACGTGTTTCCCGAGTCATGCCCTTTGGACAGGACCGAGATTAAGAATCAACTCGCATCGTCTGTCAGGGCCGAATGTTCCGTTACGGTGACGTTCCAGGAATGGGGAATAACGATGGTCTCGAAAGACTATGCGAAGGCACTAGCCCTGCCGAACCTATTCAACTTCGCTGAGGCCAGCACAAACAACGACGATCGGCAATTCTATCACTATCATTTCCCCCAATCATATCCACCTCATTTTCAGTGTTCCTCAGGGTACTTGAAGATAGCGGCAGGCAGTTGGGCTACGCACGAAGAACTGAAAATGGTATACGCGAGTCTGATAGCAGCACAGGAGGACAGGCCAGAGGTGCCTTCAGTGCAGGATATACTACAGCAACTAGGAATTACTGTACGCAACTAGCCGGGGCTTCTTTTGTTTTCTACTCACTTTAGTCGTATATACAGCCCCCTCTCTACTTGACACGCATATCTTGCTGCTAGTGAACATAATCAGACGATAAGGCGGCACAGGGTGTTGGAAGTAGCTACGTCTTCAAGACCTCCATAGACCACATTATGTGTTGTGCAAGTCACACCATGTAATGCGCCATATTAGACACATTGGAGTATATATAGCAACTTCATCGCTGTTGAAAGCCTTTCTTTCTTTCAGACAAAATCTACCAACCTGCTTTGCAGCCCCTAGCTACTTAAATAATACAGAACTCATCGTAACCGAGTCTCGTTCCCTGCGGAATCGGGTCTTTCCTCGAACGCTGGGCATCAGGTGAATCAAACGCCCTCTACCTGGCTTGATCCATTTCTCGAGGATGCATTGCCGTACTCCCTAATCACCCACCTGATAAATTTATCCCACAGTTGCTCCCACTGACGGTAAATGCGGTCGTGTTCGGCGCCATCGAGGCAGGCGTGCCGCAAGCTCCATTGGATAAACTGCTTCCAGCCGAACAGCCCCATATCAGCCTTGCCTACCATGACCTGGTAAAAGTCGTGTGATAGAGTCGACCTGGATACCTGTCAGTAAATTCAGAGACAGAAACTTGCCAGCAGTGGCTTACCGAAATAGCGTCCCGTTATCTGAGCTGATGGTGCAGTGAACGTTGTTGGCCAGCAGTTGGTACATCGCATGGCCACTGACACGCGGGGTGAGCCCAAGGATCTCGTTGGAGATGGGACACAGCTCTAGGCAGATGCCTCGTTCCTTCATGAGCTGCATAACGTACGGGTGCTTTGCGAGCGCAAAACCATGGCCGATTCGCTTCGACTTGAGGAGCAGCGCGTCGACCAGGTTACCGTCGGTATCCGAGCCCATGTCCAAGGTCTCGCCGCAGTGAAAGAGGAATGGGATCTCCACGTTCTGATCCGCACACTTCTCCTGGAACGCAATGAGCTCTGGAACAAAGTCCTTGATGGGCCGCCCCTTGGACTCTTCGCCGACGAGGTCGAAGCCTATCCTGGAGTCAGCGTTTCAGCCCTTGCGCGTGGGTATCTATTTGCTCACCCGCGATCCACCGTGGCCACTTCTTCTTGAACGTAAGGCATTCGTCAAGGGCTTCCCTAATTTGATCGGGACTGAATGACCGGGGCGTGCAGTAAATAACCTTGAGGCCGCCAAAGAACTTGCCTTCGCGCTTCACTTTCGCCTGGAAGCTCTCCACCTCTTTGATGATGAGCTTCATGATGCCCTCATTGTTGATGCGCTCAGAACCGTCGTCCTTCCATAGCTGGTTGCTCATCATGAAGTTGGGTCGGATCTCAGCATAGATGATGTTGTCCTCCAGCAAGTTCTCGAGTAACCGCCTTGTGTATGCTTTGTAGGCCGTCTCGTAGTTAAATAATCCCTTCATCATTCTCGTTCGCCCGTTGAACTTTTCCCATGCCCTGGACGGTATCAGTTTTTTCGCTTCCTGGAAACTCGCACTGGAAAGGCAGCACAGAACTTACCCGGATGCTGTCTGCAGGTGATTGTGCGCCTCTTCTTCGTGGAACATGAGCTTATCCTGTAACCAGCCATCGGCCGTGGCCTTGTTATAATGTTGGCCAAACCGGTCCCTGAACTCTTGAAACCTCATGGTCTGCCAAGGAGTGTATGTAGCGGAGAACAAATCGCCCGGACATTCCCTTTCCGGGTTCATGATCTGGAATTGGATCTCGCACCGATCAAAGTTCTCGTAGCCGTTGTCCGGAACGAGGGGCAGATTGCTCATGATGAACATGCGGTCCATGCCCTTGGCGATTCCCAACAGCACGTCAGGCTGCAGGCAAGCATTGAAGTGGATGTGCAAGTGACTGCCCTTGGGCATGCGCTGAGCGACTTTGAATAACTCCGTTCGATCAATAAGCTCCCTGTTGGACAGGAAATGGTCGCCGGCAAACCTAGGGTGACGTTGACCCCCATAGCCCGTCCTAGGTGGAGCTTTCCCGTAGACATTGGCATCGTCCTGGGCTTTCAGCCTTCGGATGATGGCATCAGCAAGCTGCTCACGCGACGTAGCCTCATGCTGGCAGCTGTAATCAAAATCCAGCGCCCTCTCACGGAATAAAACCTCTTTGCGCAGTTCGTCATACTCTTCTATAGAGCTGGGACTTGCAGTAGAAAGGTTCACCGCGCTCAAGGGGTTGCCGGGGCTTCGAGCTGCAATATCGGCATCGTAAGCCCCAATGAGACTCTGCGCGGCGGCTTCCTCGCCTCGATCCGGGCCTTCCAAGCAGGGCTGTTTGCTCTCCGCCATCGGGTGGTGTTGTGCTGAACGCTGTGTAGTTGGTTTATCGTAGGTATCTTGTGGAGGTGGATAAAAGAAAACGTTGGTGTGTGATGATGGCAGGTTTGAGCGAAAGCCAAGGCAAGAGTTGCACTGATACATATAGTGAGGGCTCAATCGCATTCTGGCTTGCAGTATGCCTGGGCGGAGTTCGCCAGCTTCGCCTTCCGAAGCGGGTCCCTGGCCATCCGTCTTGTGTGGGTCAGCCCAAGGAAGACCCTCCTTAGTGACTTGCCTCATTGTAGGTTCAGAATACCCAAGGCCCTAATAGCAGGCCAACCAGCCAAGCTCCGTGCCCACAACACCGTAGAAGAGTCACAAATGCCTAGAGGGGGTAGAGTTAAGAGCTGCTGGAATAATTCTTTGATGAACGAGATGTAACATGACGTGTGAGATGCCTATTTTGAGTGCTATTTGATGTTACGGTGTAAGCAAATGGCAGTCAGAAGCCATCTTACCACCGAGTGAAAAGTGCCAAGTTTCCGGACCAAGCTTCTGCTTGTCCTACTGTATGAGGTTAGTCTCCGTGGACGGATGATGGGGGCATGGGAATAGAGGGTCCGTTACTGCGATATCTCTATAGCCTTACGCCTTCGCATATTGTCGCATATCACCACTAGGTTCGTGCGACTGGATATGAAACGCGGCCCGTACTTTGGGGTTGTGTATCCGGTTTCACATCCAACTTGTCGCATCNGTCGCATCAAGGATTCCAATCCTAACGACATGAGCTTAAATAGCTCTGCCCGAACACATGGCTGTTCAATTTCTTTTGTTCTTTAGATATTTCTCATCAATTGACTGGTGCCGTCAATGATCCCTGTGGAGCCAGTTGTCTGACACATATCCAACCAGGTCCGTGGGTTGTCTGTCCGCTTTCCTCAATTATCTTGATCGTCACCTAACACACTTCATGGGCTGCCTCCATGGCCTGGATAACATGATGTTTGAATATGCCTATCTTAGACCATGGTGCCTTGCTCCGGCTCTTTTACGCGTCTGCGTTCTCAAGAGTGACGAGGCCTCGCCGGAAGCATGTGTTCGCACACTCTCGACACATCAAGTCCAAGAGCTACCGCCACCCGACGGCTCCTCACCTACTCCCACGTTACTAACGCCACTCATGCAGCTAAAATGATACGTGCGGTGCGCTGCTTTGACAACGGGAGGCCAGTTTCAGCGACCAGCCTTCTAAGGCGCGCGCAAAAGGCTGACAGTGGGCAAGACCAACATCGAAAATGAGTTTCCCAGGGACTTTGGCCAAGTTCCGCCGTCGCCAAGGTTGGCCCATGAGTCCATGATCGGTCACGCCGTCGGCTACGCTCATAGGCCGAGAAGTCGAAGTTTAGGAAATTTGACATGTGCGGCAAGTTTTAAAAAGGAGTGTGTTAGGGACTATGCGTTCTAGCCATTGGCTCGATAGGGTAGAAAGACACAGCAAGAATTCACATTTGGTCACATGTGAAAATGATAGGAACGGAAGTTAAGAGAGAGAAAAAACTTAAGGCCTATGAAAAAGCAGGAAAGCTGTCTATACAGCAACTGTCTGGGGAAAAAAAAACCAGCTGGTAATGGATGATCAGGCCATTAACGTATGAGTGCCAGCTGGAAAAAACTAAATATGAAGTATTTTGGGCCTTTCAGAGGAGTTCTGTGACTCGTGAAAGGTGATCGTAACCTCGGAGAGCATTGCCCAGTCCGTTGGCTTATGTGCGATCGTAGCCTTTGCCTTTGAGAGCATTGCTCCGAGTCCTGTGGCTCCATCCGAACCAGCAACATCGTTGCTACCCCGTTCTTTCAGCTCGCCTCACTGGCGGCTGCAAGTGGGATCCCACGTGATCGCCGTCTTGGCTTGCGCCTCATCCAGGCATGCCCAGGTCTCGACCTTGTCCACACATCTCGATTGCCGTTGAATGGGTCAGTGACTTGGGTCGGGGCCTCAGTTTTGGGCCATTCAAGGTTCGTGACGCAGCACAAGGTCTTCCAACGCGTTCCTGCTTTTCCTCGCAGGGAAAGTCCTGCAGGAACGCGTTGAGAGTAAAGGGGAAAGAAGATTCGGAGGCAGTGCGGGGGGATGGGGGAGATACTCAAATCACATTCATGACGCCAAGGGGAGACGGAGGGAAAAGGGCCAAAATCGGCCACCAATTTTCTGGCCTAGCGCGACCTTCCGGTCGAGTGCGCAAAACGTCCCAAATGAGCCCAACATTCCCCGTCTTCGGGAGTGGGAGGGAAAAGTGCCAAATCGGCCGCCAATTTTCTGAACGAGCGGACCCGCCATTTGCGTCTTCAATGGAGGTGACCAGAAGAAGTGCTGGGCGTCGGCAAATGACCTTAGCGTCCTTTTTTTGACCGAAATTTTCAGCAGTGGGTCGATGGATACTCGTGGCGGGAAATTTACGTTTTCTCCCCGAAGCGCCGACGCGCTATCCTATCGCTCTGGATCTTTTTTTGGATGTCTTCCCTGCCACAGGAGGAGCGAACGAGCAGGCACATGGAAGGAATCCAAGCCTTGCGTGCAGCTTGCCGTCAGGGAGAAAAGCATCTGCGACTAGCCGTCGTTGTTTGGAGGGCCTTGCGCGCCTTCCGATACTCCCGATCTGTCTTGGTTCTGAAGGCAGTCGCGACGTCCGGCGAGATGAGCTCTCCTAAAGTCTTTTTGTCCGTGCCCGTTAAGGCCCCGATGGTTTCTCAAAGGCAAAAAGCATGGTCGGGTAGCCAGAAAAATCCCCGTCCGCTAGCAATCCGCTAACAGCTGCGGGGAAGAATAAACTTTTCCAGACCTAAATGGAGGCACAAAATGGTAGAGTGCCAACTGTAGGGTAGGTAAAACTCTAAATCACACACAACTACGAGGGGAAGATAGAATGAGGATGAGGCTTGATTGCCCACAATTTCTCCGATATTGATGTAGTGAGATAAGTACGAATTCAAGTTCTACTGCGTGAATTTGTCCTACACCATGTGCATACTACCGATCACGCTGCGTCATATCATTTCTTCTGCCTAGTCTCTGCGACGACATCGAGTTTGGATAGTGAAGCCAATTATGGGCATCATCGAGCACCTCCAAAGAGTGGAGGACTTTTGCTGGCTTCGGCTTTTTTGCCCACGTCTACCCACAGGAATGGGGGAGGCGGGTGCTCACCGGATCTGCTAGAGGAAGACCATAGTGCTCTCTTGGCGTGGTTTCCTGGTGGAGCGAGCCAATAGACTGACTGCCCTGCGTCCTAACAGCCTATGTCGTAGGGTAGGCATTTGATCTCTAGCCGCCTGCGGTCAGGTCATCATGGCGTTATGTAAACAACCTCAAGTTCACAGACAATACTTGGGTTAGCGAATTGGACGTTGGGCCACCAAAAGTCCCAGGTAGGTCAGCCACACGATGTTTGAGGGAAAATATAGTACAGTATGGGGCGGATGAAAAGAAGAAGGAAATAAAGTCAGCAATGGGCTTGGGGCTCGCCGTTTCGGTTCGTCTCTGTTCAGTAGTCTTTTTTGTTTTTATTTATTTTTATTTTACTTAAAAATTTTTATTAGTTTTTTTTTTTTTTTTTTTTCCTTTTTAAAGAAGATTTCCCTCCATACTATCTGGATATTATTGGAGAAGCGGCATGCATGATGGTGTTACATAGGCAGCCACCTCAAGGGAAGATGTCTCACGATGATACAAGAATTGTCTGAACAGCGTTACAGACCTGTTGCAGGATCAGCAGATCTAGTATCTTGGCGTCGTCTCTTTAAATATAGAGACGAGGAGGGAGAACGAAGAACAAGAAGGAATCAACAGCAGGAGCCGGCCAACCTTAGCTTCTGGCCATCCTTCCGCAAATAAGTCGTAACCTCAAATAGTGTCAAGCTATCGTCCTTATTAGCTTCAACCGGAGTCAGATTTTGATCTCAAACAAGCTTACAACGCAATTCCAGTCCGGGGTGGGTTGGTTCGAAGGCACGTAAGCCTGACCAGTCCAGCACCGCGTGGAGGGACTGTAGTAGAATACGAGATAAGGAACGCCACACATGCGCCCGAGCTTGCGGGCTCTGTTCTTAAGAGTGCGACCGCTTTTCGGAGTGAGTTCTGCCTGGCAGGGGAAGCTCTGAAGCCTTCTCAGTATTTGCTCTAGAAAAGATGGATGACAACTAGGGTTTTTTTTTTAAAAAAAAAAAAAAAAAAAAAAAAAAAAAAAAAAAATAATAAAAAAAAAGGCCCTAATAATTTATTCTCCGGCGATTTAAGTAAAATCGCCTATATAAANAAAAAAAAAAAAAAAAAAAAAAAAAAAGAAAGAAAATAACAATAATAATAATAACAAAACAAAATAAAGCAAAATAAAATAAAATATATACCTTGGCATTTGCATCGGGATTGTTTTCAGCAATGGATCTTGTGCCCACCCAAGACCGGCTATTCAAGTCCCAAAAGCGTGCAACGGAGGAAGTTTTCCCATCCCTCCTTCGGTCGATGGCCCTTGACAAAAGGCTCTTACTCGACTTTAGGGCGTAGGCTAGCCGAAGACGGTTCCTCCTTGAGCCAGACTTTCGGGCGTAGACTGGCCGAAGACAGTTCCTCCCCGACTTAGACGGGGATAGCTCATCTTGGTTCTTCCGCAAATCCAAATCGTGCTGGTTGAGGTCTTCAGGCCGCTCCCGAACTATATGGTTGGTAGGGTCGAAGTCATTGAGACTGGGGATAGGGCCAATAGAGGAAGCGTGAAGGTTGTCTGCCTGGTCCTGAGCGTTCATGGTGTCGCGACGTGGGGATTTTCGACAAAACTGCAATGCATGTAAATGATTAAATCGTGGACAAAAGTGGCATTCTGCCTTGATGGACAAGTCGTGATCGGCCGCAGATATACATACTACAAGGGCAGCCGTTTTTTACCACAAGCGCTTCACTTGCCCGGTCTTTTTTTTTTTCCTTTCTTTTTTTCCTTTCATTTTTTCCTTCTCGTGGGACAACACGACCAAAATCTACCATAATGGGCGTGCAATGGATCCCATTGATGAAGCGCGCACATCCTTACCGAAACCAGCAAGGGCGGTGGGCTTTGTTGTCACCTAGACCCCCGTAGTGCGCAGGGATGGAGATGCATTACATTACGGCCGAAATGGTGCGTGCGACGTTCTGGTTTGGCTGACAGCAGGCGGGACAAACATCCGACATTGAGCTTTCCAGGAATGTTAACCACGTTCGATACGTGCATAATCGGACACCCTAGTAGGCCGATAAGCCAAAATTGGTCGGCTTGAGGGCGCAGTAGGTTTTACAAGCTTGACAAGTTTTACAACGGCTTCTGGATTGCAGGTTTCTCGCAATTGGCTCATTTGGCATTTTGGCTGGTTTAAGCGTGGACAAACCAGCTGAAAGATGCACTGCTGGATGAGCTAGCTATGTGAAGAACTCATTCGGCTGTTGCATTCCTATAGGAAGCCCTTCACCTACAAACGACCCATCCGCATCATTGACTTGGACGTCTAGCGTCTAGCGTCTCTGGCCATGCTGTGAACCATGTCGTCTTCCACTGTGAACGGGATCTGGAACCGTCCGGAGATGCGAATTCAGCCACGAAAGCCCAACCCTGCGCTTCGCGCTAGAATTTGGCCATTTGCGTTCAGCCCCTCCAACTCCACAACTCCGTCACGCACAGAGCGCCCTTTTCAACCGCTCAATGACCTCTAGGGGCTTCATTTGAGAGGATCAGACTCGTAGCGCCGCGTGGTTTGGGCAGTTTCAGGGCTTGCATTTTGGTATCGTACATTTTTGACCTCGCGGTCAAGCCACTGGAACGTCTGGGGAAATTTTCCGCCATGGGAGCAAGTAACATGACGGCGCGATCATGCAGGTATTACATGCAGCTATGGCGTGCGGAACATGTCGTGCAGGTATGGACATGCAGGAATGGCTGCTGAATTGGACCCTTGCAGAGCCTGCACGGATCCGCGGGGCGGTATGTCACTCAACGGTCCCGAAACATCCGCGGCAAAGATCCGGTCCTGTAAACGAGTAAGTGAGGAAACGACTAAGCGAGGAAACGAGTCGTACCCGATCCCTTTTTCGGCGCTTTGACAAAGGGTGATTACTTTCTTCAGTAGGGAAACAAGAGGCAATTTCCGTGCCCTTGCCCTCTGTCCCTCCGATCGGTGTCGTATCTAGGTGACCTATCAACTTCGATATTATCAGGCCATCTGCATCGATTTGTCATTTCGTAGCCACATTAAACATTATCCATCGTTGCAGCTGATTCCCGACGTGGTGATCAGGTCCGCTTGTCACAGTTAAAATGGCTCTAGCTTCTATCAGACCCACTCTAATTTCAGCACCTTCCCACTCCGGGCGCACCAGCTGAGCCCCGCGGCAGGACCATCAATTTGGCCTCTTTTCAACGTGGCAATCATAGGCCGGCGCGAAACGGACAGTATGATGGTGTGGCCAACAGAGGGTTCTCCTTTTTGCGTTTTTTTTTTTTTTTTTTTTCATTTATTCTTTACTTATAATCTTTTCTCTCTCTTTTTCTCTTTATTTACCTTAAATTATTTTCTTATCTTTTTTCTCTTTTTTTTTTTTTTTTTTTTTTTTTTTTTTTTTTTTTTTTCTTCTTTTTTTGTAGTCGAGGAATCGATATCGATGTCTCGTGTCGTGTCGGTGACACATTCTAAGATAAGGACCTCTAAGTGACATAGCCTATCCAGGGTAGGATACCCTGTTTCATCGAGTACCTAGATTCATGCTAGGGTTTACCTCGATGCCTCGCGATTTTAGAATGAGCTCTCTCCGCTTCCTAGGATGAGATAAGCATCAGTTCAAATGGATCTACAGATAAACGGAAAGAGGTGTTTTGGTGGTGATGTCTGGATGCTTGAATTGTCTTTTCCTTCTTTGTCTCCATTTTTTGATCACTCATTACGTGGAACATCTAATGAGGTTACATGGGCATCGACTTTGTTGTGTTTGGGCTGTCACTGCTTCACTAAAACCAGAAACGATTTTAGAAGAGTAGACTTTTGAAGATGTAATGGTATAAAGAAGGATGGCCCTTGTCTTCCGAGACAAGGCATCGATCGTGTGCAAGCCAAGATGTCTTGGCATCTCGATTGATTGACCGTCCCTCTTCATCTCCTGGCACTTCAGCAACAAGAATTCCACCAACCGGTATTTGACGTGATTGCGAGAAGGGCTACTGATGCGGATGAAGATGATGCCATCCATGGTATATCGCAACGATATATTCAATGCAGCTAGTAGTTTCCTATCAAGCCCCGATCCATCTTCTAATAGACCCCAGGGCTCTTGCTTGAGAGCCCAGAAAGCCGCCCTAGAACATCCATCCCTTCTTCCGCTTATGTTATTTAATACCGCAGGCCGGATCGACCTCCTCGCCGGGTCCGCGGGCGAACGGTGCGCGTGTACATCTTCGCCCTGTATCTCAGGTCCCATCAGACCAAGTAATGACTTTGCAATCGCCAAGGATTCAGTCAAGGCAGCGCGTTGGAAAGGCGAATCTCCTTTGATGCGTTGGCCCTGTGATCCGGAGGCTTCCGGCATGCCACGCATCACTTCAAGCTGGCCCGGCGTAGGCCACCTGTGACAGCATCAACCAAGCAGTCCTGACTCGTTCTTGTGATAATAGACAGTAAGCCATCCGCCGGACTCTCTTAAGGGGCATCTACGAACTTGACTGATTGTTCCACTTAGGCTTTTAGAGGTGGGGGAGGGCGGCTAGAGGGACGGCGAGGGCGTGGGCGTGGGCGTGGGCGACGCCGCCGCGAGGCGGTTCTCGAAGCGGGGCATGTGAGCTGCTGCTGAAGGAGCCGCTGAAGGAGCTCCTGATGTTGCTGAGGAAGCGGCCACTGGAGTCGCAAAGAAATCTGCTCTTGCTGCCGCAAGATAATCTGCTGTTGCTCTCGAAGCTGCTCTTGCTGCTGCAAGCTTTGTTGCAGCTGCGCTTGAAGCTGCTGCAGCTGCAGCTCGAGATCCTGCGTGGAAGCCATAGCGAAAACGTTGTCGAAAGAGGGCTCAAGCCGCGTTGTGTAGGTGTTAGGTTGAGATACCTCAAGAACGCCACGATAGAGGCTCCCTCAAGGAGCATCCAAAAGTGATTCGCTCTTGCGTAAGGACGTTTCATCACGTGATAAGCTTCTTTCAACCTGCCCGCTCGCGCTCTCAGTCGATCCTCTTGTGGCAGGGAAAGCGACGAAAATTGATGCAAGGGTGTTGGGATGGCGTGCATGTGCTTCGGGGAGAAGACGTAAATTTCCGCCGTGAGTATCCACTCACCCGCTGCTGAAAATTTTGGTCAAAACACGGACAAATGCGGTGCTGAAGTCATTTGTCGACGTCGAGCGCTTCTTCCGGCCACCTCAATTGAAGATGCGAATGGTGGGTCCGCTCGTACGGAAAATTGGCGGTTTTCCTCCCACTCCTCAGACGGGAATGTTGGGCTCATTTGGGACGTTTGGGACGTTTGGCGCGTTTGGGACACTCTGCGCACTCGGCCAGAAGGTCGCGCTAGGCCAGAAAATTGGCGGCCGATTTGGCCGTTTTCCCTCCGTCTCCCCTTAGCGTCATGACTGATTAAATATCTCCCGCATCCTCCCATCATGCCTCCGGATCTTCTTTCCCTTTTTCCCTCAACGCGTTCCTGCAGAACTTTCCCTGCGGGGTAAAGCAGGAACGCGTTGGAAGGCTTTGTCCGGCATCACGAACCTTGAATGGCCCAAAACTGAGGCACGCCCCAAGTCACTGACCCATTCAATGGCAATCGAGATGTGTGGACAAGGTCGAGACCTAGGCATGCCTGGGTGGACGAAGCGGGAGCGGGTGAGGCGCAAGCCAAGGCCGCAATGACGCGAGGTCCCACGCAGCCGCCAATGAGGCGAGCTGGAAGAAGAACGGGCCAGCAACGATGTTGCTGGTTCGGATGGAGTCACAGGACTCGGAGCAATGCTCTCAAGCCGATGACGATTGAGCACTGCTCTCAAGAGGCTACTGCTACATTTCAGCCGACGACGATTGAGCGCTGCTCTCAAGAGGCTACTACTACATTTCAGCCGAGGACGATTGAGCGCTGCTCTCAGGAGGCTACTACTACATTTCAGCCGACGACGATTGAGCGCTGCTCTCAGGAGGCTACTACTACATTTTACGAGTCACAGCGCTCTGAATGGCCCAAAATACCTCATATCTGGTTTTTTTCCAGCTGGCACTCATACATTAATGGCCTGATTATGTATTACCAGCTGGCTTTTTTTCCCCAGACAGTTGCTGCATAGACAGCTTTGCTGCTTTTTCATAGGCCTTAAGTTTTTTTTTCTCTTGCCTAATAAAAGACGGCAAGAGGTTTTTTTTCTTTTCTTCTTCTTTTTTTTTTTACCTTTTCTATCACTTCCATATATGACCAAACGTGAATTCCCGTCGTGTCTTTCCATCTAACTGGCCAAAGAAGCCAGACCAACCAGCACGAGCCGATCGTGTGAACATGTAATGCGTAAGCTTCTGTAAATAATGTCATACGTGCAAAACTGGATATGCCCTCCAGCGGTCCAGTGTTCGCTCTTCGGCCTACTGTGATAACTCATTGTAGACTTACAGGACCGGCACTGACGTCGACGGAATCCGGCCAACGTTTTTAGGGGATGGTTTAGATTAGAATCGAATGAAATATTGCCCTTTAGCATATCTGCGTGTTATTATATCTTCTTCGCTAGTGCTGCTAAATCTGCTAGTTTGATATCATCGCTGCTCTCTCCATAAGCTGACATCATATCAGGACAGCGTTTTATCCGGATATCAGGATTATTTTATCATATCAAATATCATATTAGGATAGGCAAGTCTGGATGAGGCCAAAAGCTTCACTCGGTCCTTCTGGGGCGGTGTATATTGGACATCAGCGAACGGTGTATCTTATTCTCAGACGACCGATAAAAACGGCCTTCGGTCTACTTGTCTAGAAAAGCCGCCGTGCTAGAACGGCGATTCGCGACTCCCCCAACCAGCTCGCCCCGATAAGCTTCCACCTTTCTCTCTCTCCGAATAAAAAAAAAAAAATAAAAAATAAAAAAAAGTCTACTTTGGCACTTCGTAGCCATCCGCGGAGCTTCTGTCGACACCCGCGTACGCGTTATGGGGAGTGTATGGAAGATAAATTAGACCAAAATTGACCGTTGTAAAGTCCAAATCCTTTGTTTAATCGGCCATGCGCGCTGGAAACTTTCGGATCCCGCCATATATCATATGGTACGTATCTCTTTTCACAGCCATCGCAGTGAAGTCTCGCCGTGGCTAGAACGCTTTGGCCTATCAAGACTTTCGTTGTTCTATTTTGGGCTCGTTTATCGAGGGCATTATGTGCTTGGGGACTGCAGACAGTATGTATTCGTCTTGCAAGTTGTTGACCTCGAGTGTTGCAGCCAATCAGAATTTTAGCGGTCAAACTCAACCGCTTTCGTTTTTGCGGTCACCGTATTTGGAATAGTTGATGGCAGTAGACCCTATGCCTCATTTGGCATCCATATTTGCTTTTTGAAACCTTCCTCTAAGAAGCACCGGATCAATTGCGCATCCGTTCAAACGCATATTACATAATGTGGATTTGAGGGGTTGCGATGAGTTTTATGTATGTATGGAGGGTCCAAAAGGGGCCGAATCCAAACTTCAGATAACCTTAGCAACACCCTGATGGAAGAACTGAGAGTTTCCCCTTAACTTCAGGATCAAGATTAAAGTTTGAAGTCCTACGAGTAAGGTTCAAAGTCTTAGATAGGATCATTCAAAGATATAAGGCCCCAAAGGGCCTCTCATTGAGATCATGAAAACNAAAAAAAAAAAAAAAAAAAAAAAAAAAAAAAAAAAAAAAAAGAAAGAATAACTAATTACAATCACAACAACAAGAACTACCTATTGTCAAGTGCACTCAGCATCCCAGCGTGACACAACAACACACCCTGCATGCGCCCGTTCTAGGAGATATCGATCTATTTGATGACAATTCCGTGAAATTTTCTCTCCATTCTTATTCTATCATTGCAGCATGGACAACGCCAGTGATAACACTGCCCCAGCAAAGCGGAAGCGTGGTAGGCCTCGAAAATATTCCACATCTGAAGCCAAGGCCGCGGCGGATGTAGAGCGGAGACGGGCAAGGCGGCGGAATGCGGCCCCCGTGCAACGCGATACGGTACATGCCAACTCCCACAACCTGGTTTTTTCCCCTACTTCCCCTACAATAAGGAGGAGGTGCCGGGTGGGTGAACGTCTTTAGCGGCTCCTATCCTCCGGCTAATCCCACTGATGCGCCGGAATTGGACAACACGCACATCTCACAGTTCCTACCCCCAGCGGACCCTCAACCGCCAGTGCCATTGCTAGCGCGAAAAGTAAATAGTGTACGGGCATCAAGGTGATCATCCCTAGTACTTCGATTAAGCTTAACGATTACTATATCCTCCCCGGGCGGTCGCCTCTCTTCGCAGCTTCTGTTATTGTGAATCTGGACCTTGACCCCCAGCGGCTTGCTGGACCTCTTCAGAGCAGCTAAAATGGCGTCGGGATGTAATTGATGGCATCAAAGACTTCTTTAAGCGTTGGCACCCAAATGACGATGACTTTTCGGCTTTATTTTCTTTACAATCTTTACAATCTTTACAATCTTTTTGAGGGACGTAGAGGTCGGTGCGACCGTGTGCGTGGTGTCGCGAAATGGACGCGACTGCTGACGAGATCCTGGTGCGAGGTGGAGATTCAATCACCGTGGCGCGTCGGTCCTCGAGACCCGTGAAGCCGACTGCAAAACTACAGGAAAGGCTACAGGCGATTGAGAAGAGGAATGATACAGTGAGGAGGAACGGGCCACAACAGCCGCGGGATGGTGAAAATGAAGGCGAGACTGGATTGGTCGACGGGGCCAGAGAATCGCAGATGACGGAAGGCGCG
>WESZ01000127.1:0-104514 GCA_011033785.1 Fusarium cf. falciforme | reverse complement strand
ATTCTTATTCAGGACCCTCGAAAACGTTATATCTCATAAGGCGACCTCACCGCTCGCCAATCATCCGGATCGTTGCCGCCTCCGTTGCCGCCTCCGTTGCCCGACCGAAACTCCTTCTGTTCGTTGATGCTTAAAGAGATGAGGTCACGAAACGGGATTAAGCTGCAATGGCCACCGAACGCGGGGTCTGAGCTGTAAGCTAGCGCCTGTGCGCAGCGTCTCAAACCACAAAAGGCAAAAAAGACTGGTCACACGCAGACGCCACCAGCCCCTGTAGTCACCTGTGCCAAAAGTCTCCCAATCGCCTATAAAGCTTCGTACTCGGCACCCACGCCCACATTCTCTTCTCTCCTCCTTTCCCNCGTCTCAAACCACAAAAGGCAAAAAAGACTGGTCACACGCAGACGCCACCAGCCCCTGTAGTCACCTGTGCCAAAAGTCTCCCAATCGCCTATAAAGCTTCGTACTCGGCACCCACGCCCACATTCTCTTCTCTCCTCCTTTCCCTTCAAACAGACACCTGCAAGGACACCCCCAAGGCGCCACCTACCTGATATACAAACGCGCATGCAAGGCTTTACAAGACAGCGCTTGTCAGCCTCGGTCCTCCGCAAGACAAGTGCTTGTGTGTCGGGCTCTTTCTCTCACAGGGCAAGTGCCTTGCTTCCCAGGCTCGTTCCGAAAGGCATTGGAGGGCCCGCCAGGGACCGATCTCCTGTNGGCTTTACAAGACAGCGCTTGTCAGCCTCGGTCCTCCGCAAGACAAGTGCTTGTGTGTCGGGCTCTTTCTCTCACAGGGCAAGTGCCTTGCTTCCCAGGCTCGTTCCGAAAGGCATTGGAGGGCCCGCCAGGGACCGATCTCCTGTTTAATGCTACTCCCTGAGGAATACGTAGATTAAATCGAAAAGGTAAAGGAACACATACACGAAACAGCAATGCTGTCGAAAGCGGGGTTTGAGTAGCAAGCGCCTGTGCGCCGCGTTTAAAAGCGCGAATGGCGAGAGGCAGATCACACGCAGACGCCACCAACCCCTTGATCCAATCCACCAATCCCTGTAACCACAACACAGGCGGCTTCTCGGGGGCTCGGCTCGTTCCGAAAAGGCATTGGCGGACCCCGTAGGGGACCGGTCTCCTGTAGTCTATAAGCTAGCGGATCGCTGTGCTTAAGGGAAAGGACCCCACTTAAAGCTGGACTGGTGGGCAACAATGCCTTGAGGAACGAAAGGTTCTTTCTTCCGCGCCCTCCTTACTCAAGCTCGGATCGCTAAGTGGTTCGTGCACCCATGCACCACAATCGCTTCACCACAATCGCTTCACCACAGTTTCTGCGGCACAGTTTCTGCGCCACTTCTTTTTGAACCACCGTGCGCCACGGCAATCTGCAAGCAAGACTCCTCCATCCCCCACCCCCNTAAGTGGTTCGTGCACCCATGCACCACAATCGCTTCACCACAATCGCTTCACCACAGTTTCTGCGGCACAGTTTCTGCGCCACTTCTTTTTGAACCACCGTGCGCCACGGCAATCTGCAAGCAAGACTCCTCCATCCCCCACCCCCTCCCCCCTCCTCCTCCTCCTGTGCCTTGAGGAAAACGAAAGGCTCCGAGAGGACGGGCGAAAAAAAGCGGGACCTGCCCAAATTACCTACCCAAATGCACGTGATTTTAAACGTGTCGTCGCGTCGAGTCCGTGTCAGACCCCCGCTCGCGTCGTTCGCGCAACAACTCCCGAAACGTGGATGCGTCATGCTCCGTCGCCGACGTCCTCCCCTCAAGCAGTCCAAGTGTCACCCGACCAACCCATCGACTCCGCTTGCCTGACTGTCTCTTCACTCAGCTGCTTCAGCCTCAGCTCAGCCTGGGCCATCTCTGCCGGCACCGTGTTGCCCACAAAGTCTCTCTCCCGCGCCTTCGATTGTAGCATGATGCCGTCCAGTGATCTGCACCTTGACAGCTGAACGTACAGGCTGTACGGGTCACACTGGCCACGAACTGACAGGCCGTCGATGTTCGTGGTCCTCGTCCCCCGCAGCTCTAGCACGACCCGATCTAACGTTCTTGCCTGCACCTTGAAGTCTGTGCTGGCCCCGAAGATCAAGTATCGGCGACTTCGATCACATTTGACGGGGCATCGCATTTGTGTCGGTTCAACGCTTTAGGAACTTGGAAATGTAAATGAGTGGAAGCTAATGGAGAATACACTTCTGCTTGCAATTTGGTGAACCGCCAAGAGCCCAAAGCGAAAATAGCCGCGGTAACGTCAGACCTGCACTCTGGCACGTCCCTTGCTGCATGTCCGCCTCGCAAAGCCCTTTTTCATGATTGTGTCTAAGTCATGCCTGGGTGGGTCCAATATCCGACGCCATGGCATATTTCTCTCATAATAACATACGTTGGAACTGCGATGTGAGAGCAACCTGGTTTTCCTCCAGCCCCCCGACACCCTCGTCCTCCTCCTGACCTCCGTTTGGCACACCCTTCGCAGCTATGAACTTATTTAATACTTTTATAAGTCGCTCTTCAAGGCGTGATGCCACATTACCTTCGTCCTTCGGCAAGGGATGGCCTAGCGTGTTGAGATCCGAGGCAAAATACATGTCCTGCAGCCCCTTAGGTTTGTAGAGTAGCAAGTCCGGAACTAATAAGGATCCTATGACTCGGCGGACTGTGTGTGACAAGGCTCTGAGGCGTAGGTTCGGGTTGAGTAGTCACGTGGTCCGAAGGGCCACTGCTAAGGGCATCTGCGAAGGCGCTGCTTGCGTGCGCTGCTCGCGCATAGTGGATGATTGGCCGGGTCAGGCGTTGCGTCGCCTGACTGATCGGGTGGCCGGTCGCGGAGCACCGTGTCCGGGGCATCGCAGTCTGCTTGGCTGGATCTCAAAAGTGGGCCCTTGGGTGGAGACATCGATGCCCAAGGGCTAGTGCGCCCAACGGGGCCCATAAAGATCAGGGAGATGCCCCACGAGTGTCGCTTGGAGGGGAACCTTCAAGAATCAGTCAATGTTTTAGCACTCTCGAGAATAGAGGCCGACCGCATCTACGGCCCCCTCGTGTGCCTACCTTGCCTCAGTGACTGTTTGAGCCTCGTTGGCTACCTTACCCTTTTACCTCTATTGGAGTCTGGCTACCGTTACACCTGTCTTCCAGGCCCAACAGGCTTGGTCCGTAACAAAACCTATATTCTGCCCATAAATCTCTGTATTAATTCATACAAACATTTCGAGAGATGGGTGAGGATCTTGACCGTCGAGATCCGCTGGATCAGGAACGGCTTCGTCACATGGGCGACGAGATCTGGAAACGCATTTTTTCAACCATTCAATATGATCAGGACCAGCAATTTTGGGTTGGAGTAGTCTCGGGGGTCCGGCTGTTCGATCGCCGCTTCGAGCCACGACTTCGACTAGGATACGAAAACGCCGTCCGAGAACTTGCGCTGCGTTTCATGCGCGAAGAGTTTCCATTCTGCTTTCCCAAGAACATATTTCAGCACTCTCCAAAGGGCGAGGAAGTAGAACGACGATGGTCTCCAAAACGAGAGTTTATTCTCCATCACGTTCGACAACGGTCCGAGGATGAGTTTCGATCCATGTTTTCGATGAAGGGCGACGTCCCTGAGTTTGCGGGCTCGTTCGTAGAGCGATACGCTTCCAAGATCCAAAACCAGAGTCCCTTGCGATTGTGCGCGGCCTGCGGCAACATCCCGGTAACCCCTCTCCTGCTAGGGGACCTGGCGGACTACGCAGTTCATGTTTCCGACATAGCGCGGCAGGATGAATCCTGTGGCTTGTGCCGAAGAACACAGGGCTCTCTTAGCAAACTAGCGTCACCTCCTCTTTCTGGGACACTCAAAGTATCCATGTTGTCAAATACTTTCCGCGTTCGTTGTGGAGAGAACGAGATTTGGTCATCCGACATGCTCGTAGATCCTGCGTCTGAAATCGATGTCGATGTTCGACAAGGATATCCGGCCATGCCTTCGAAGGAAGCACGGTTTTCACTGCTAAGAGAATGGATTAGAGACTGTGACGGCAACCATGGGCATTGCGATGAGGAGCAGAAGAGTCTATTTCACGATGATGTGAGGCTGCCGAAGAGGCTCATTCGGATTAGTGGGTCGATGGGGAAACCGAAGCTGCAACTCTACGAAACTGGGAAAGACGAGCGAGGGAAGTACATTACCTTGTCTCATCGTTGGCATAACCCACAGACACAGCAGCATTCAACTACACTGGAGTGTCTCGACAAATACAAGGAGGAGATCCCGCTAGATCGCCTATTGCACACGTTCAAGGATGCCGTTTGCGTGGCCCAGGCGATAGGCCTTCACTTTCTCTGGATCGACTCCTATTGCATTATCCAGAACTCTGATGATGATTGGAAGTCAGAATGCCGTCGTATGGGGGCGTACTTCGCTTCGGCATATTGCACCCTTGCAGCTACATCTTCAACAAACTACGAAGAGGGCCTCTTTCTTGAACGAAGAGCTCTTCGGCTTTCGGACGGTACAAGCAGCATCTATGTCGGGGACATTCCCGAGAACAATTTCGATGACGATGTCAATTCTGCCAACCTGAATACACGTGGTTGGGTGTTCCAGGAGCGAATGCTAGCTCCGAGAACCGTCCACTTCACCAAATCGCAGATGTACTGGGAATGCGGATCCGCCATTCGCTGCGAAACCCTCAACGACATAGACCGGCCCTTCAACTGGCTGGGCGATTCTTGCTTTCCTTGGGCTACCAACCGCATCTCGTCCGGGATGAGTATCGTCGTCTACCAGGACGTTTTCTCGCGGTACTCTGCCCTAGAGTTTTCGAAGCAAACGGACAGGCCGGCTGCCCTTTTGGGACTCGAAACACGCCTCGGTCACTTCTACGGCACCACTTGCACAAAGGGCATTCTGCATAGCAGGCTCCATGAGTCGCTCCTTTGGACACGGGCCGGAAACGAGGGCTTGGTGGAGATTTTTCCACCCGGAACCGTACAGGCGCCCTCATGGTCGTGGATCTCGTACAAAGGGCAAATTATATTTTTTTCCTCGCACGACGACTACTTTCATTCCAGTGGTTTGGAATCCACCATCAAGGGAAAGATTAAAAGAGGCACGGTAGGAGTGGAATGGGGTGCCGAGTCTGCGGAAACCGACAATATCGATCAGGATATGGTGCTGGAGGCACCGCTTAAGGAGTTCGGTCAACAGTGGTCCATGGAGCGCTTGCCAAACTCCAACTACAACGTAGTTGGCAGCGGAGGGACTGCGCTCGGTTGGATCAGATTTGACGGCAACATCGCGCCTGGTATAGAGACGTCGGAAATGAGACTCATCCGGGTTTGCCAGGCGGGCTCGCTGACTAGGGAAAGATTCGGGAAGTATGATTTTTCAGAGGCAGACATGTGTTGTTCTGTTTTAGTTGTGGCTCGTTCGCAAAACATTGGATACACATGTTATCGAAGATATGGCGTCGGCGTCGTTCGGGACGATGTACTCCACGGAACAGGATGCACAGAGACGCTGGGCTAAGCCGATCGTGTGAGCTTGGGGATTTGGCTCCAGATGCTTAAGAGATTTCATTGCTTCCTGAACGGACTCTTGGATCATCTCTTTCACCTGGCTCATCGCGATAGGTAGGCCGCTGGGCATCGTTGGCATGTGGGAGGGGGAGGGCAAGAGAGTCGCCGCGTTCTGCTCGCGAGTAAGTACGGTGGCTAGCAGACGTATCGATGACAGGCCCGTCCATCGTGCGCACGCATAAAACAGGAGCCCGCGTGACCGACTCTGTCGCCTGTGGTGGGGACGACCAGGGCAATATCTACGCCTATTCTACGGAGTACCACAAGCCAGTGCCCCACAAACCAAGCACCCTAGAGCTGCAGTCGAGACAATTGTAGATTAGCGCCATGTTGACACCGGCATCGACCAACATAAGGTCTGGACCCACGACATCCCTGGGGCCCGACGCCCCATTACCTGGTCACCAAGCGAGGCGAGCCTGCGTGGCATAAGCTCTTACGAAGTCCCGGGAACGATCAACGGTGTTCCCATCAATGCGCTGCCGGACTGGGGGTCCGCGGTAGAAGCCGTCTCTGAGGATTTCGCGAGGCGGCACGGTCTAAAGATCAAAGCCACCGACACGCAATCGATACGCCTTTTAGGAGGGCATATCGCCGAGAGTGTCGGTCGAATTGTTGGCCACTTCAAGTTCCAGGGCGAGGCGCGCGTCTATCGCCGTGAGTTCCATGTGCTCCGGAAGAGCGTGTACGACTTGGTGTTAGGGAGGAAGTTCCTTGACCGGACAAAGACGTTGACCGAGTACTATCATCGCATTGTCAAGAGGTTTCGTCCCTGCGTTCAGAAAGGCAGACGCCTTTTCCTGCTAGATGAATCTCCAAAGGACCGCCTTCGGTGCACCGTCAACGGCGCCGAAGCCTCAGCGTTTCCAGATACTGGATCGGATCTCATGCTCGTTTCTGGAGACTTTGTCCGCCGTAACAAGCTCAAAGTCCGCCGCGGAGAAGAATACAGAAGGCGAGTCGAACTCATCGAGGGCTCTATCATCCGTACGGATAGCATGGTCCTGAACGCCGAGTTGCAGTTCGATGCACCGCCACTATCATCACGAGAACTGGACTATGATCAGTACCTCGGCTTCACAGCTGGCCTTTCCTCGCTCACCAGCCACGGAGGGGCGACGGCAAAGGCAACTTTTATCTGCGACCTCCACGTCATCGAGGATCTGCCGTGCGACATTATTCTCAGCAATGAGTTCATATTCCAGAACTAAATTTTCTCCGGGCTCAAGAGCCTGTTTCACTCCGCGCCAGTCACTGCCTTGCCAGGCAACGTGATCCCGGCTGATAGTCTTTTGTTCATGAGAAATAGAAGCATAAAGTCTTCATGGTTTTCCCGGTGGCGCCAGCTACCGCAAAGCGAGGCGAATACAAGTGAGTCATCCTTGTCTGAAAACAGGCTCAACGATATTTTGACACCACTAGTTCCTCTTCAAGGAGGCTCATCGTGGGAGGAGCGTTGGGAGATCGAGGAGGCACGAAGAAGCCGGGTACAGCTGTGGATCGCGTCTTTACTGGAGCCTCAGAAGTCTGATGAGCAGAGAAGCGGGAACCACGGACAGGCTATCTGGGATAGGGACAACCCGAGACCTCCAGGAAACGCATAGATGTAGCACTGGATTCAAAGGAGGGCATGTTGGCTGGGCCTTGGATAGAATTTCTGTTAGATACCCTGTGATGTGTTGAGACGGCTCGTTAGATACCCAAAACCTTTAACTTCATTAACGCCCGACCCAGTCGCCTAACGCAGTTCTGCGGACGATTGCTGGCGGTGCCAGCTGGCTATCCGCCACACAGGCATCGAGACTACGCCAATGCCGCTCCCCGGTTACCCTGGGGTGCCGGCTTGTAAAGTTTGTTCCAGGAGATTATGGCAGCGGGGAGTACAATAACCCATGACGAGAAGTTCCGCAATTCTAGACTAAAATCATTGAGCAAGACATTGTATATTGAACGATGTTAGATTGATGATCGTCGTCGTCCTAGCTCAACAAAGTTAAGAATCTGTATTTCTATCCTAGGCCGGTCGGTACATGTACGATAGTGGGTTAGACATGGCAGCGTCTTGTCGCTTTAGTCGCAAATGAGATAGGCCACTTTGTTGCACTAGAAAACCCAGCACATGCATTCTGTCACGGTTCTGGAGCCACCGGCAATTCGCAGCTCAACGAACAGCCCATTAAAAACTGCCTGCTAGGTTTCGACACAACCTGAAGTTGACATTTGCTATTGGACATTTGAAAATTAATCCAGCTTCGTTCCTCAAGGCTCTTTTAGGCAACCCGCTTTGCGGTTTGCGTCTCCTATTTGTCGCTGGAGGCACTTTCACGTATCACATGATTACGGCGCTCGTTGGCCCGGCCGAATAAAGCATGCTGTAGTATATCCTCGCCGAAGGCCTTCAACTCAGCTACGAGGAGGCCGCGAGCATTTACGAAAAGTGGAATCAGTCACAGGAACTTTTTAACACTTTTCTTATCTACATTGCTGTCGATATCGACAAGACTAAAGACTCAAAGGGGCATGATGCTTTAGGTCGGGTCAAAGATAAGGTCGTTCAAGATGTCGATAATACTGAAGGAACAGGAACATGGTCTTGTGAGGAAGCAGTCAGGCTACATGTGCCTGCTGCAACTATTCTCAGTGCACATCTGTTTAGGTGTGCCTCGGCAGATTTGGACAAGCGCGTTGCCAACGAAAAAGCATCCGAACACTGCGTCCAGCCTACCGAGATGAACGTCGACCCCAAAGAGGATTTCATTGAAGATCTCCGCCAATCAACTTACTTCTGCTTTTTGCTATGTTTCGTTCAAGGGTTACAAATTATCCGCAAGATGGGTTTAGCGCGAGGCTAGAATATCAACTATCCGAAGCTACTCCTGGTCTGGGGCGCTGGTTCAATCATCCAGGCAGGAGGCATCATGGACCTTTTTGGGCGAGTATATGCTCAGTCTGATTGCCAGAAGGATAACTTGCTATCGAATCACGAGCTCTCGAAGGAACTAGCGAGTGCTTTTCCCTCTGTAAAGCGGTCAGTCATTGCGGCTTTGGAAGCTGACATGGTCATTCCCGCCATGAGCCAGAGCCTGGAATTTTACAAGTATTCAAACTCGGTGGATTTGCCAACTCAATTGACTGAAGCAGAGTTGGATTACTTTGGGAATCACAAATTCGATCTGAAGGATGAACACAAGGGCAAACCTGTAAAGGGAAAGCATCATTTTGAATGGAAGCCTGCCAGAGGAGCGTCCGATATGTTGGATTGGGCCCTGTGCAATAGCTCAGAAGGTGGTCACGTGCCTCTAATGGCCGGCCGGGTGATCTCCGGCTCTGCGGACGGACTAGGCCCAATTAGGAAGGCCACGTCGCGGCCCAAAAGGGAAAGAGGGAATTATCTGAAGAAGAACAAGATAAGCAATACACACAGATCGAGGCGATCCACACGAATAGCCCTACTTTGCAACAATAATGCCCCCTTTATGATAAACAGAGGGACGACCTATTATTAGTCAGCCCCCTGGGTACCGGTAGTCTCTGCGCTGGATTGCAGTAGACCTGATTTCCTTTGTCACAATATTTAGGGCACTAGTTGTCTCGCATTGTCCGCGACAAATAGTGGCTTAGGTAGGATATTCATGCTAGATGCGAATCAGTAATGCTCTGTTTTGTTGAAGATCCGCACGATAATCAGCGATTTGACAGCCTCTATTTCAAGAATTGAGACATGCAGCCGGAACATCGGCATGCTTTACCAAGTTTCTGGAAGACCCAAAACGTAATTTGCTAACAATACGTACAGATTAGTTCATTTCTTACACCTAGTGGCTTGGGTCTGTGCTACCATTGATATCATCGGACGTCATATTTGTGTTTCTCCGCGGCATCCTTTTCCGGAATACCGTCAGCACGGAGACGATTTTAAACTGGCATCAAGCTTGATTTGCAAATTCTTGCGTGTATTATTCTCTTCTAATAGGGAAAAGCAACAATGGCGTCTACCAAGCCCTGGGTCGTCAAAGTCCGCCCTCATCCCGGATCCTCAGCCGAGGAGATTCGCAAAGAACCGAATTGGATTGCAGGCCATCAGCATAGAGTCGGATTCAGAGACCGAAATGATCGTCTGCCCGGAATCACTCATAGAGACGATGAGTACAGGGAAGAGGTTGAAAAAGAGCAACAGAGATACGATGCACTTAGAAAAGCCGTCGAGACTGGAAAGCTGGTCAACTTTCGAGATTTGATCGAGAATCAAGAGGCAGGAGTAGAGCATGCAGCGCCAAAAACAGATTCGCTAACTCATCAATAGGATTTCCACCTCCGTCACCCGCAGAACCGGTCACTGGGCTGGAGATATGTGCTAGACACGACCGAAAGCTGGGTCAAGAATGAGGAACAATGGCCTGCAAATCTCAAGAAGAAAGAGGAAGAAGAGCGGAAGAGAAAAGAAGAGGAGGAAAAGACGAAAAGCAAGAAAGACGATAGTGCTCAGGAAGAGCACGAGTGGGGCCGCTCTTCAGATAAAGGCAAACATCACGATGCCTACGCCAAAGAGGAGAAAGACAAGGCTGATAAGGATGAAGAGGCCAGGGAAGGCGAGAAACCGAAGCTGTTAGACAAGTACACCCCCCAGGAAATAGCCCTTCTTCGGGCACTTGAGCACGAAAAGGATTATGTTAGTCGGCTCAAGGAAAACAACGGGAAGCAGAAATCCCCCCAGACCAGCAACATGACCCAGGTGTCGATTGACGAGCAAGATCAGTTCAGTCCGGACAACTGGCTGCCCCGTTCATCAGATCTCATCCGCCTCACGGGAAAGCACCCTCTCAACGCAGAAGCTCCACTGAGTCGCTTGTACGATGCCGGCCTCATCACTCCAAACGAGCTTCACTACGTGCGGAACCACGGCGCTGTTCCTCGACTCCTCTGGGAGTTCCATAAGCTGGAAGTTGAGTACAATGGCAGCACCACCAAGTTTTCCATGGACGACCTGAAAGAGTTTGACACCATCAACATCGCCGTGGCTATCGCCTGTGATGGCAACCGACGCAAAGAACTCAACATGCTTAAGAAGAGCAAGGGATTCAACTGGGGAGCTGGCAGTGCAAGCTGTGCATTCTGGAAAGGCCCTTTGCTGAGAGATGTTCTCTTGTCAGCTGGTGTCCCTGAGACGCCACCTAGTCTGGGTGAAAAGAGGTACTGGGTCAACTTCGAAGGAGCAGATGACTTGAGTGGAGGGAAATATTCAACCTGCATCCCTTTCGAACACGCCATGAGCCTGAATAACGACGTCATCTTGGCCTATGAGATGAACGATGTGCCTCTACCGCCTGACCATGGATACCCGGTCCGCGTCATCATTCCTGGCTATGTCGGTGGGAGAAACGTCAAGTGGCTGAAAAAGGTCTGGATCAGTGACAAGGAGAACGACTCGTACTATCATATCTGGGATAATCGAGTGCTACCGGCTTTTGTTACTGAAAAGGATGGACCATTTGCTGAGGCACTCTTCAATCACCCGGACACTGCTTGTAACGAGCAGAACCTCAACTCGGTCATAGTGAAGCCGGCTCAAGGAGAGAAGATTCCAATCACTAAGGCGAAGAAAGGGCAGAACTATCGTATCGAGGGCTATGCATACGATGGCGGAGGTCATGAAGTTCAACGCGTTGAGGTATCACTGGATGATGGAGAGACGTGGCTCTACTGCATTCGCAAGTTCCCAGAGTATCCGATCAGACATGGCAACAAGTTCTGGACCTGGATTCACTGGCATGTCGACGTTGAGTTATCACACGTTATTCGCGCAAAGAGTATTACGGTGCGGTGCTTCAACGTGTTCAAGAACACCCAACCTAGGGAGCCCAACTGGAACGTGATGGGCATGATGAATAATTGCTGGTATGTCGTGAGACCTGAGATCGTCGAGGACGATGACTCGGAAATGCCAGCAATCTTGTTTAGACACCCTGTCGAGCCAGCAACCAAAGACGGCGGTTGGATGAAGCCCAGTGCGGAGAGCCAGATCGCCGAGGCGAAGCAAGAGGCAGGGGCACCGCAGAAAGAGTTTACGCGTGAAGAGATCGAGAAACACAGCACTCAAGATGATTGCTGGATTGTTGTCGACGGGAAAGTCTATGATGCGACCAGCGTGCTCGAGTGGCATCCCGGAGGCGCAGCTGCAATCGTTGGACACGCTGGCAAGGTTCACCAAGAAACAAGCGAAGAGTTTGCTAGCATTCATGACGGGTATGCGTACAAGAAGTTGAAGGGTAAGTTCATGACATCGCCAAGCTTAGACGGTCTAACAATCACCAGAGTGCGCCCTTGGCGTTGTCACCAAAAAGACCGCCAACTTCATTAAACAGAATGCAGAAGCTGCAGCAAAGGACGCTGCAGCATCTAGTAACAAGGATCGACACTTGGCGTTGGAGAAGCATCGATGGATCCCTGTCAAGCTGGTCGACCGCCATAAGATCTCCGAGGACACAAGGACATACACCTTCCAGCTCCCAGAAGGCAAGAATATCCTCGGACTCGGAACTTGTCAGCATGTTCAGGTTGGCTTCCACATGCTCGACCGGATGCTCATACGCTCGTATACCCCGACGAAACCACTTCTTCCGCCGCAGGAGAGGAGTCAGCCAGCAAAGGAGGGGACAAACGAAAAGCTGATTAACGGAGATGCCAAATCCTTGCGTGATGGTGACGGCAAGTTTGAGCTCACAGTCAAAACGTACTTTCCAGATGAAAACCAACCTGGCGGTGCTCTCTCAAACATTCTGGACTGCATGCCCATCGGAGAGGAGGTTGAACTGCGAGGACCAACCGGAGAGATTGTGTACAACGGAAATGGTAACTTTGTCATCGAGAACAAGGAATGCCACTTTGACCGAGTTTCGCTGGTTCTCGGCGGCTCGGGCATCACACCAGGATACTCGCTCATCGCTCGAATACTCCTCACCGCCGGCGACAAGACTCAGATCCGAGTGGTTGACGCCAACAAAAGTGAAGCCGACATCTTGCTATGGGACGAGCTGGGGGAGTTTGAGACCAAGTCCGACGGGCAGTTGAAAGTCACACACGTCCTCAGCCATGCGGGTGATGACTGGAAAGGCAAGACTGGTCTTGTCAACGAGGACATTATCAAGGAGAGCCTGTTTGAACCGTCCGAGGGTAACGCGGTGTTCCTTTGTGGACCGCCTGCTATGATTCAAAAGGCTGCACTGCCGGCTTTGAAAGGTGAGATATACATGTCCTTGTTGAGGTGGTATTGATTGACTGACAATATTAGACTGGGGATATGTGGAGGACGAGAACATGTTTGGGTTTTGATCGTAGCTATGCACCGTTCAACAAGTCAATAGCAGTCGCTCTATGTCCATGTCAACATTCTTGCCTTTTAACAGACTCTCTAGACTCTTCATGTCCTTTGAGCAAATAGGACATGGGAATAGTGTTCAGGTTTCGGCGGAGGTTCGGTTGCCAGCTGTTAATGGTACGGAGAATGTTTCGCTTTAAAAACCAGGGAACGGGGAAATTATGTGCCTCAAAAGTAGACGAACTCGAAGATAGTTGACTCTAGAACCGTTTCAGACTCAAATTTCTTAGATACGACATGTGACTAACAGCTATTTTGCACCGACCAAGCATACGGAAGAGGATATAGGACATGCGAATCAGGCTCCCCCCAGGCTTAAGTCCTGGGGGACCTAATGGAATTCGCGCGGGGGCAAAACTCCGTGGGGCGCCACGGCGCGCAACGGCATGGCAACCAAGTTCGGCCGAGGATCAAATTGGTGACGAACCAGACTGTCCGGGTTCAGACGAGTTTGACGTGGGACCAGGAATTATTAAAATCCATGATAAATAAATAAAAGTTCAACAGCAAATGCTTATTCCTCCCTTCTTTGATACTATATTTAGGACGTAGGTCTTCTCTCAATCAAACATCACCAGATCTATCAATCAATTTATCATACCACAATGGCTGTTTCGCAACCCTCAACGAAAAATGGCTCCAATGGGACCACCAAGGCAGGCAATATCGCAGCCAACAGTTCAAGCCAACCTGAAGAACTAGTGGGCACAGCATTCCTCAGGAGGAAGCTGAAAATCGTCATGCTGGGCGCTGGGTAGGACACCGCCGCCGAAATCTCAACGCATCAAGGTTAATTACTTATTATTCCAACCCACAGCATCTCGGGCATCCAATTCGCTCATGACGTGGACACGCGCATGGAAAATGTAGAGCTGGAAGTCTACGAAAAAAACCCCGATGTCGGCGGCACCTGGTACGAGAACCGATATCCAGGGTAAGTCGTGATGACCACAGCAAATCATTCCTGCAGCTGATCACAGTGAACAGCTGCGCTTGCGATGTTCCCGCTCATACCTACCATTTTTCGTGGGCGCCTAACAAGCGATGGTCCAAGTTCTTTGCTCCTGCGCCAGAGATACGACAGTATCTCAGCGACGTCGTCGATAAGCACGGGCTGAGAAAGTACATGCATTTCAATCATCGCGCCGTCTCTGCGCAGTGGCAGGACGACTCATCCACCTGGCGCCTCGAACTAGAGACCACCGACGGCTCGGGGAATCACATCACGGTCATACGGGAGTGTGATGTCCTGGTTAAGGGCCTTGGCTCCCTGAACAACTGGAAGTTCCCTGATATCGAGGGATTGTCGACATTCAGTGGCAAGCTTATGCATACTGCAAACTGGGATGAAACAGTTGACTTGACTGACAAGCGAATCGCTGTCATCGGAAATGGGGCGAGCGCAGTCCAGTGCGTTGCAGCACTCCAGCCTGGTAAAGTTATCCAAAACCTCTGATATGTTCCTGCAGTGGTATTTGCTGATGCCCATGGACCTCTCTAGTCGCGAAGAAGCTTGTTAATTACGCGCGCACGGCGTCCTGGATGATACCACATCTCTTCTCTGACGGCGCCGTACAGAAGGATTGTCAGCCACTTCTCCCTATAGGCAAGATGATTTGTCCAAATACTAATCGTTAAGTAGACTTACCGGAGGATTGGGACCGATTCGAAAAGGACCCAGGTTACTACCACGAATATCGTCGACGGCTGGAGAAGACTCTCGCCGGCGGGTTCGAGGCACTTTGGTCGGGAAGCCCCGCTCAAGCAAAGCTAGAGCGAGCCACAGTCGAACACATGAAGGAAATGATACACAATCCCAGGTTGCTGGAGGCGCTGTTGCCAAAGTTCGAGGTTGGCTGTCGACGCTTCACGCCTGGAGACCACTACCTGAACGCTATACAACAGCCTAATGCATCCGTGATCTCGGATCGCATCGACCGGGTGATAGCAGAGGGAATTGTCGACAAAACGGGCACCGTCACCGAAGTAGACGTCATTGTCTGCGCTACTGGCTTCGATGTGTCCTTTGAACCACGGTTTCCGACCATGGGACGAGGTGGATATTCCTTGTCTGAGAACTGGGGCAAGGACAAACCCACAGAGTCGTATATGGGCGCTCTTGTTGCCCATTTCCCCAACTTGTTCGGTAAGAAAGCTTCTCCATACTCCGTCAGAGGTGGGAACGCCTGGAGCGTTTCGCAGTTGCAGCACTAGGTCCTTGCTCAAGGTGCATGGGAATTAACAAAGTAACAGTATTCAACCCACCCATTGCTCCAGTGATCGGATCTGCCTTTCCTGGTATTGAGGCTACGAGCAATTACATCCTTCGACTGCTCGACCGACTTCAGGCCGACAGCCTCAAAGCTGTCGTCGTGAAAGAATCGGCCCAGAAAAATTTCAATGAATGGGCCCAGAAGCAACTCCAGAAAATGGCGTTTAGTGGCAATTGCAAATCTTGGTGTTAGTCTGCTTCCCAATTACCTCATCTCCAAGGAACGTTGCTAATGGGTATCATCTTTCACATAGACAAGAACTCGAAGGGCAGAGTATTCGTTCCCTGGCCTGGCACCGTCGCTCATTACGTTCAGACCACAGCAACGATCCGATGGGAGGACTTCGACTTTGTCTGGGCCGATGCCGAGAACAAGTACGCTTCATTGGGCAATGGAGTTCTGGAAGGCGGGGTGGCCGTCAAGTCCCCACCTCTGTTGCATTAGATCGCTAGAGAGTCGACATCTCCAGAGTTAGACAGTCCTCGCTTAACTGCTAGCAAGGTTGAATTGCGTCAAAGTTGGAAATATCAAACGAAAAGGGAGATTTACTCCCCCTTAAGTATTACGAAAGTTTAGGTGTCGTTATTGCAGAGACGTAGAACGGCAATTGTGTAGTTGAGAAATTATATTCACCACTACATTGATAACGCATCTTCGACCTAGGAAATTCACCACAATAGTAGAACATCAGTTTGCAAATAACTTCTAGTTGAACTCCAAAATACGGCAGGGCTTCATTCGTTCAAACTTTGCGGCGATATCTCAACCTAAGCCCTTAGTGCTGAGCATTGTTCAAGGCTCCCTGGCGAGGCGAATGTGCAACAGGAATCGCCAAAAATATAATAACCTCAATTAGGAAATACAATTACACTCACTACCCAAATACAACGGAGCTTCAACTAGGTAGGGTTAAAACTTAGTAGCAACTACCTGTAGATACAATCTTCCTAAACACTACGTAATTGATACGCCCGCTTTCGTTGGGCTCAGAATGGTACAACCCCCCCGGCCGGGGACCAATGAAGTCCAACCCCTATTTTGAATAGGTCGTGCTCCTCAATCGACTTCTGCTCTCGGATCATGTCGTCGAAACTTATCGTCAGGTCAACATATCTCCCGCTCAGAAAGTCCACCTGCCCTGATGCGAGAAGCACACACCCATTACCTGGCAGGGATATGTCCTCCTGCAAGTGCGGCCGGATGATCTTGACCGCCTCAGATGCCCACGGTTCGGTCTCCTTGGTCTCAATGTCCGTCAGGAGGCGCGTGACAATGCCTCCCGGGTGAATGGCGAAACATCGGATGCCCATTTCTTGGTTCTCCCGGTGGATGCACTCGCAGAGGCGCGTGGCGGCCAGCTTGGAGATCTGGTAGCTGGACAGATTCTCTTCTGCACGCGTTGCCGCCCGAAACGCCGTGATGATGACATGACCGGCACGTTGGGCTTGCATGATGGGCAGCACGTGGCGCGCAAAGAGGTAGACACCCTTGAGGTTGACCTCGAGGCCCATCCACCACCGATCGGGATCGTCGCTTGCGATGGGTACTAGGGGAGGGCTAATGCCGGCATTACAGCAGAGCACGTCAATGCGGTTCCCGGCCCAGATGGCGGCTTGTGAGACGAAATTTTCCACATCCGCGTTGCTTCGGACGTCAAGGGCGCGCGAGAATACTTGGATGCTCGGTTTGATCTCCTGGACTTTCTGTCGGGTCTCGTCCAACTCTGACTCCTCTAGGGCGGTTAGGATAAGCTTGGCAGCCGAGGCCTGGGCGAAAGCGACGGCGATGGCTTGTCCGATGCCTGCAGTGGTTAGAAAAGCGATTAGTCTAAGCTCAGTTGAAGATGTGAGACCAGCGCAGATTTCCTCATACCACGACCAGCGCCGGTGATCAACACCACCTTCCCCTTTGCGCTTTGTTGCAAGCTGGTGGAGGCATCGATAGTGGGATATACAGATCTCACAGTATCGGGCTGAAGGTTCATGTTTTCCATGTTGAAAGTATGTGGGTACAGTGGATGCGTTCGTGTCTTGGTTTTTGCAGTGTCTGTGGAGAGTGGTCGAGCATACTTTTATATCTTTGGAAGGTGAGGTATCCACGGAGATATGCGTGATTCCATTCCAATTCCCAGCACCTCGGAGGTGTTCGCATTTCCTTGTGGATTCATATGGCGGACGCATCATAATCTGATCTCTCAGAGTCCCACCACGTACCCCACGGGTTAGTGTGGAGGCCAAGTCATTTCCCGATGTCTCCCCGGCCTAACCCCACAAACCCCACGGAATGTTGTCAGATCCGAGGGAACCAATGTATCCCCAGCTCCTAAGAATATGTCGTATCCGGGCGAAGGTAATAGGGGGTATGATAGGACTGGTAAGAACTTCCCGGTTTGTCTCCCCCTCTCGATGTGCGAGATGGTTGATTTAGGAGCGTATCCGCCCAAGAACGTAGTTCGGAGGATACGAGAACTCAAAGCCAGGGACCTTCGACGGAAATCCGGTAGATACCAGCACACGGAGGAATCTAGGGCAACAACGATGCGGACAAAGTAGAAAAAGAAGCCACTGGCTGGCGTGAAAATGGGCATACAAGGAGGCCGGCAAAGCAGGGCCAAGAAAAATGGACGCCAGAGACGCGACGCAGGACCTCCTTCTGACACTCACCAAGGCTGGCCAGAAAGATTCTCAAACTCCAATTTTCTGACGGACTGGTCAAGCGAAAGAGCGCCATCCTGTTGCAGATATATACCAATCGGACTCGGGATGTTCCTCTTCAACCAAACAGTCCCGGACATCACGGACGACATCTGCTCCTGCCAGACGAGAAGTGACATCAGCGAGACGAACGGGTCATGTATTTATGTGGCTGCTGCCTTCACTCAGCAGGGTTGGACGTAACAAAGAACGAACGAACGAAACATTCGCTTCACCCTCTACATTTGGCAGTGCAGTCAAATTAAGTTAACTAATGTACGCTGCCACACCACCCACTTATGATGCTAGCCCCGCAAATCTATGGATCAATATTACACTAATGTTGACCGTGTTTGCAGATGAACCCGAGATGCATCGAGCACGGAACAGGGCCATTTTTGCGCTTCTTGGTTCGATCAACACATTCCACGTCCCACCAACAGCAGACGATCGATATGTTCCATCGGGGGCATCCGAGAGAACTCTCGAAAGCTCTCCCCCACTACTGTGCGCCAATTTGGTGGGACAGGTCTGGTCGAATCCGTCTCCCGTGGTTCTACGAGCAAAGCCAATACGGGGGTTGTTGTTTGCAGTTGGAGCATCCAGCTGTCGCGCGCGTCTTGCAGACTCGCCTTGGTCGATTTCATCAGCAAGTGTTGCACCAACAGATATACAGTGCTGGCCCAAGTTGGCCAGTATCCCAAGGGCAGTTGGCCTCGATTTTCACTGCACGGTCAATGAATCGTGTAGCATTTGTAAGAGTACCCCTACCGGCGTGGCGTCTGGGGGTAGTTGGATACGTAAATCGTCCATTGGCCGCGTACTAGCATTGCGCCTTTTCCACGACACATACCAACGAACACCAACTTGAAACTAGTGGGCGAAGCACTATCTGAGTAGTTGTGGGGACAGATGTCAGGAAACACGGGGTATTTTCGGTTGATACCCGAGCGCGGGGAAGCTGAAAAGCCACGCCTTCGGCTGGATGGCGACCTACACTCGTCATGCTTCTGAATACGCAGATCATGGAGTCAACCTGAATGAGGCCTTTTAAGTGTACAACGTGTCGTAGCTCCTTCAGCCGTGCGGAGCATCTGGGGCGGCACGCTGCACTGCGTGGGAGCCTCCTATCCATGCCGACCGTTGCTCTTGTGCTAATCAGCCTGTAGATACTGGTGAACGGCCACATAAATGCTGGTGCGGAAGGGCGTTTGCGCGGAGGTTCGTTTCCGGGCTTGCCATGGCTTTGCTCATCTCCCAATGCCCAACTAACTAAGAAACGTGTATTAGCGATGCCTTCTCGCGCCACCTCAATGGCTGTACAGCAGGAGATGTGAGAAGGACGGACGGGCGTGTCCCGGGCTCGCGTTCTAGGCGCGCTTGTGATCACTGCGCACGTCTGAAGTCAAAGTGTGACTCCGGCAATCCATGCTATCGCTGCGTCTCTCGAGGCATGGTTTGTTCTTACAATGGCAGCCTAGATCAGCAGAGCGCCATCCCACGACAAGCCGGTTTAAACACACCAGGGCCCTCTAACGGGGACGAGGACATTTCTTCTCCTAAGACATTGACGACACCTCAAGCCCCAGCTCAGCGGTCGGTCGCAGATAGCGATGTGTCGGCAGTAAGGGCTACCGGAAGTTCGCTCGGAGGCTGGGTTGATCGGCTTGACGGTAACTCGTATTGCAACGTGGAACCGGCGCCATTCGTGCAAGAGCTTGCTTCTGCCAGCAACTTGTCATGGGATTTCGACATGTCCTCTTTGCCCGAGCTCCCACCATTTCTTGTTGATGGTGCGTCGGATTTCATGCTTGAGCAGGGTAAGCCTCACCATGTACACATACGAGACATGTCTACATACTGATCAAAAGCGGTTCTAGTTGATCCGCAAGCCTTTGAATCCTCCACCAGGAGGCTTAGCAAACCTAGCTTGAGTTCTCTGTCGCTGGAGCAACTGGATCCGTTGCAGGCAAAATGCAGCGCGATTCAGGCCCTCCTTCGAGGGCCAGGGCCTGCGTTGCCCGAGGAAGTTGTGACGAAATCAATTAACCGAGATAATTTGCTGCAGGCGTTGCAACTCTTCGGCAGGAACTTTCAACATCACGTCCCTGTTCTCCATGCTTCCAGCTTTGACCTAGCGACAGCGTCGCCACTGCTCGTCCTGGCGATGTTCGTCGTAGGGTCTTGCTACGCTGATATCGTCCGACCGGCAAAGTATATGTTCTCAATGGCCACGCGAGTCTTGGTACATGTCGAGAAGCAACAAGTAAGCTGATCTGGAAATAATACCCTTGGACGCTACGGTTATGGCTCTTTAGAATGGTTAACGATAGCTAGCACGAGATTGACATGGGTGAGCCTCCACTATCCTCAATCCAAGCGAGCATCGCCGCATGTTCAGTCCTGGGAAGCTCGCAAGATGAAACTGCCCACATGGGCTTTCCATTGTACTTTGCACGCACCATTTCTGTGAGTGTTCTACTTCATGGTCCTTGGAATTTCTCTTGCTAACTTACATCACTGTTAGATGGCGAGACGGGCCGCCATTTTCGAGGCAACCCCCCCGATAGATTACACGACGTTAAACGAGCAGACGTTCGACTGGCAATTGTGGATTGAGCGCGAGACACGCATTAGGTTTGTTCAAGACGGCTCGTGGATGAAAAGGCCTCATTAACTGTCTCATTTAATAGAATCGCCAATGTCTTGTTCTGTCAAGACATGGCCAGCTGCATTTTCATGGGCACAGCGCCGTCCTTCTCCCCGCTCGATCTTGACATCGAGCTTCCTTGTTACGACATATGCTGGAACTCTCGATCCGCCCAGACATGTCTTCAGCATTTGCAATCTGCGCCTCCACAGCGGCGACTCTCGTCCACGTTTTCCCAGCTGCGAAGTGCATCATTCTCGCCTGAGCGGCATGCTCAGTTCGAAGTGTCAGCTTTCGGGATGTTCACATTGGTAACCGCCCTGCATTGCCTCGTCTGGAAGGCAATTCACTACGACTTAGATCACAGTTTGGCCGTTGGTCGTCAAGATATAAGCCTTCCATCAAGGTTCGAGAACCTAGACCGCGAAGTTGCCAGCGATTTCTCAGGCCCCAACATCGTCCAACTGGCGGCACGAGTCGTCCGCCTTAGGAACTCGAATACTTTTGATGGCATTAATCGGATGCTCGATGAATGGCTCGCCGTCTGGGAGAGAAGGAACTGGCACGACGCCGACTATGAGAACCTTGCCTTCTCACTGGATCCAATGCCCTTCTGGTGGCTGGCCAAGTTATTCGTGCTTATTCACTGCGGAAAGGACTGCTTTTCCGCTGACAGCGAATTAACCACGGTTAACAAGACAGGAGTGTCTTTTCGAGACAGTCATTCCTCGCAGGTGAAGATCTTCCGTTGGTTCGCTAAGCTACGGCAGAAAAAGTCGGCAGACCCGGTCCAAAAGGTAGAGTCGCTGGCAGGCTTGATGGTTCCGATGTAGCGAGTTCTCAATAGCATTTACACACTAAAAAATCTTACATTGCTAACGGAGTATGGTTGATGGCACAATGCGAAGGTCATGATGGTCAACCTCCACTGCGTCAGGAAGACCAGAAGTAATGGGCGGCTCGATTAGAGCTCAGAGAGATCATATAACAATCAAGTTATGGAGTTCCTGTTGGTTCCTAGGGTGTAATAGTTCGATGAAGGGGTCTTTGCAATGTCCTAGCGTTGGATGCCATTTGCTCAGGGCATAAATGATGGTTGCCAGCAACGAGTACGCGGTACCTGGTCCGACTCGGATCATCTAATTAGGCAGATAATGCGCAAATCCAAACGAGATCGAGGGGGGTACAACGCTTTTTAACACCGTTGTCTCGCCATTTCTTCCGAGGTACAGGAGTCGATGGCATAGCAAAACGTAATGCCTGTGAGCACCGGGAAAGCCAAACGAGTGTATCCCGTACCCGAAAGCCGGACCAATCCAAGGGAGCTGGCGCTCTCCCGAATCATCAAGGCGCTATGGGTTCACCTAGATGAGGAACGAATCCGAGGCCAATGCGACAAAAGCAGACAATACAATTCATTTACAAGGACATCGCCGGGTTACAAACCAAGCCCAGGCACATCAATATGACAACACAACTTCAACAAGAGCAATAAAATCACCAGCCTCATCGTCAATACATCGACCCTATCGTGAAATTTAAAGTTTGTTTGACTGGTCAATACGGACAAATCGTGTATCCAATATTCATCTACTACATCCACCCTGACGTGACAGACAGGGTACGTACCAGGTATCCGACAGACAGCATCCACATCCAATCTTCAGACCCAGAGCTGCACGTGACCACTTCCCCGCTTCAACAATTCTATCTTTGGTCACGCGAGCTCAGTATTTGTATCCTAGCTTGGATTCATGCTTGCTTGGGAGACCTTGGCGCCTTTATCTTGGATCTGGCACTAGCCGGCCTTGATCGGGGGATGGCGGCGTGGCCAGCTTTCTGTGAGGATTGAGGGGCTTGAGGACCACTCGCTCCACGGGCGCGTCCCGTGGGGTTAACGAAGGACCCGAGTGTCCCGTGGGGTCCTTTACCCCACGGGTCAAGTTGCCTTGGGTTTGGGAGAAACCAATATTTATCGTCCGGAATCACCTCCATACCCGACCATTTAGCCTTACCTTTGTGTAGGGAAACCTCTACTCTATATTCTACGGTTACCTTAAGCAACGAGAAATACGAGCCGACTCGATGGAGACATACGACTACGATAATGGCGCCCAGCGGACCTGCGTGACGACAAGACATCTCGTCTACAACTATTACCACGCAGGGCCGACTCCCGCTGCCGCAAAGAAAATTGCTCTTCTTCTACATGGCCATGGGGACTATTCGTACGGCTGGCGCTACATCATTCCTGTCTTACTCTCCCACGATATTCGATGCATCATACCTGACCTACTTGGGTTCGGTGAATCGTCGAAACCTGTAAACCACAGCATGTATCGGCTGAAGGCCATGGCCCAAGACATGATGGAGATCCTATCCCATGCCGGAGTGGCAGATAACGAGAAGGTACAAAACCTACAGTGGCAAGACTGAGCCCAGATATTCATGTTGTGACCCAGTTCATTGTAATCGGCCATGATTGGGGCAGCCAGCTGGCCTCTCGTGTCATGTTGCACCATCAAACAAGAGTGTCGGCGTGCATCAGCATCACTGGGACCTACATCCCTCCTTTGCAGAAAGGAATCACGATGGACGAGTTCATCCAGGAGCACCCTAATTTCTCCTACTGGAAATTCTTCACCGCTGACGGGACGCCAAGCCTCCTGAGGGAGAAATTGCCGGTTTTTTGGAATGCCGCCGTCCGCGGTGCGGCCGAGACTGCCGTCCCAATGTCAGAACTCGAGCCGAGGTTGTTGACCGGCCAGGTGCCCCTGGATTGGCTGAGGAAGCCACAGATTTGGGACGATGCTACGAACGAGAACTACTTGCATACGTACTGGCGCGGCGGCTGGGAGGCTCCGATGAACTGGTACAAAGCCTTCCTAGAGAACTTCGAGGATGAAAAGGAGTTGGATCCTACGGCTATTGTCCAGACACCATTTTTGACCATTCTTGGGAAGTTTGATCCTGCAATTCCCCCAGAAGCAGCCGACATGACGTCAAGCCTTTTTGCCCGGGCATCTATTAAAGTTTTGGAATCTGGACACTGGGTAGCGCAAGAAGACGGCGTGGGTCTTGGTACTATGATTGTTGAGTGGCTAGGGGCCTTGTAGTGTCTTAAGGGGTGAAAGAAGTCTAATCGAAGCGGTCGCTTTCAGGAACAACCGGTGATCCCCTTGGCTTCTAGGGTTTGCCGCTCGCTCAAAACCAGGGCCAATCCATATTGGCAGGGGGGTCATTGTTAGAGCCGATCGTATCGAGTGGCAGTGAAGGTGCGGGACTCTGAATGTCACGGCCTGACCCGTGTGCGTCACGTACCTAGATATGTTGCAAAGTAGGGCTATCCTTGTGGATAGCTTCAATCTGTGTGTATTGCTTGTTGTTGCTCCTGAGATAATTCCCTCCTTCCTTTTCGGACCGCGAAGTGGTCTTCCTAATTGTACCTAGTCTATCCGACCAGCCGGAGATCTACCCGCCCGAACATTGAAGGCACGTGACCACCCTCAGAGCTATTGTACAGGGCCCAATCCGACATTTACACCCCCGACTTAGCTTAATTCCTACGTCATATGCAAATAGCCCACCGCAGTATCGCATCCGCCCCCTGGTAGATTTTTAAGACAAAGCGGGGTAAATTAATGCCAAACCCGATTTATATTAGCGACATGAAGCATCGGGGGTATATCGGGCGGGCCTCCGGATGCTACTCTGGGAATTGACCTGTCATGGGACCATTCAGCTGCAATCAACATAATGCCCAAGTTCCCATGTATTTAGATTCTCTTGAACCCTCAAACTTGAGTTAAGTTCGTCTCCAGCTATACTATTTGTTCCCTCATGCCACTCGCATCCCCAAATAGCACGGTCGCCACCAATTCCGTGGCCGAATCTCTGCCTGCCCCATCAACGACTGGGTCCGCAGGAGGCGAACAGCCAGCCTTAAAGCGACGCCGTATTGCGGTCGCATGCACTTCATGCCGGCATAGAAAGACACGAGTAAGATCTTTCAAGAGAAAGAAAAAAAAACAGATATATGACGATCTAACTATTATAGTGTGACGGCGCCCGACCATCTTGTGCCTTTTGTGCCGACGGAGGCCTTCGATGTGTGTATGAGGAACCCCTTCAAAAAGATAGCCAGAAGAAGTCAGTTATTCCAGCCCGTATCATGAATGGTCGAATGTTTATTGACTGCTGTGAAAAGAGTACAGAATGACTATGGTGAACGACTGAGAGCGATTGAATGGACGCTCCGGCAATTAGCGCAGAATCAAGAGACGGCTCAAGGTAGGCCAATGCATCGACGCCCATGTACAGCCTGGGAAGCGCACGACACATCCCAAGAAGTCTTTCTAGGACCTACAAATGAAGCTCACGCTGAGGATACGGAGGTGGATACTGTTGACGGCCTGGCAGCCATGTATAGCGGTGATACGGATACGCGATTTTTTGGTGAGTTAGATTGCCCAACATCATGTTCTCGGAGCTCATTGCCCGTTTCTGGAGGCCCTTCGTCAAATATCTCGTTCCTGCGTATTGTCTCACGGGCAACATCGGCCGCTTTAAGGACTGTTGGACCTTCTCATCGTCTGAATCAGTCAATACCTGAAGAGTCTATCACACGCCTGCAATCACCCATTGCTAGTACTGCGCCGTCAACTCCCGACAGCCCGGCCTCTATAAGTCCTCAGGTGCTTCCCGTCGAGTCTCGAGCCGTCTATTTGATAAAACTCTATTTCTCAGACACCGGAACTATGTTTCCTTTTGTTAGCGAGAAGCAAGTCCTAGCATCATACTATGCTTACAAAGACAAGCAATTCTCCGGTCTTCGTCATTCTTTGTTATGTCTCTTCAATGCAATCTTTGCCTTTGCTACTTATATAAGTGCAAAACCAAACCAGGCAATCACAAAATGTGCCACGGAAGCGGATGTTTTTTTTAACCGTGCACTCGCCCTGCGGGCGAGCGGGGCTCGACAGTCAAATGACTTGGAAGAAAGTAAGTAGAAAGGCCTCCTTTCTCCCGTATGGCGATTATAGATGCTGACTTACACCTCAGTACAATCTCTGCTCCTTCTGAGCCTGTACTGCCAGGGTACTCAGCGTCCCGAAGAGGCATGCACTCTACATGGTCTGGCCGTACAAGCCGGACTCAGACTAGGCCTACACTCACCTTCAAGATTGAACCAATCGCAAGGAGTAGAGAGAGAGATTCGGAAGCGACTGTGGTTTGGCTGCTTCGTGATGGATAGGTACGTATCCGGGTTTCCTCTCCGATCTAGTCCCGCCTAGACTTATTAAAAAACCTTAGAGCCCTCAGTATGACGTTAGGACGGCCACCTATTATTCAAAACGAACACATGAATCTTGAACTTCCACTTGATGCCAGTCTGGATGGTCCTTCACACACGGCAAACCAGGTTGGTGAGTACAGCGAGTCTGGACAAACCAACACGACCTGTTTCTTCATCGCCACATTGTAAGTGCACCTTCAGAGTTATCAGCAGTTACAGCTGGCAAGCCTCTTTGTATTGACGTAAGTGCATGGCAGAAAGCTCTACGAGATTATGGGCACGGTTGTTTCTAAACTGTATGGACAGAATCTGGATGAAGAAATTGCGGAAAACATTGCAGTCCGGATGCAGGACATATTTCTCATCGAAGAGGATTTGAGCAGCTGGAAAATGAGCCTACCCGAGAAGCTACGGCTACGACCTTGGGAAAACTTTGGGTTGAGCGAATGGTCCCAGCCACACTACCATCTAATATTCGCCCGTCTCAGTGTTGTGACTCAGCTGCGATATCTCAACGTAAGGATTCTACTCCACCGCCCGGTGCTAAGTCATCTGCTCTGGAGTAAAAGGACTCCATCTTGGGAAAGAAATAGAGAGAAGACCTTTACCGAGCAGACGTGGAACTTGAGCGTCATCATCTGCCAGGACTCAGCGGTGCAAATTATTGACATTATCCACCGCGTGACTGAGTCGATGGATCTTCTGGGCGCTTGGTGGTACTCTGTATATTTCAGTGAGTGTCTCTGCATGTTGGATTCATCCCCAGCGGTAGTGATATTGAACAAGTCCACTAGCTTTCAATGCGGCACTTGTTATCTTCAGCCGCATTCTTCTATTACTGGACACGCGCAACAGCGCCTCGTCCAGGGCGACAGACCCTCAAGCAGATCCAAAGCTTGTTTCGGAGTTGACGACCAGATTAACACGAGCTATGGAAGCCACTGAGCGAATCGGCAAGGATGCAAAACCAGCTAGGCGGGTGCTGGCGATTCTAGCAAAACTTGTCAGAATCTGTCTAATACTAGGTCAGTCAAAAACTGCAGTATGCCATGTTGTTGCTGAGAATTGTATAGGAAAATACGACCCTAAGAATGGGCCTTCTATCTTATCCACGCTCTGCGCCAGAAGCTCATCAAATCCTTTAGAAGCATCAACCTCCCTCGGCTCGGGTGAAGGTGTGGCTGTTAGAATACCATTCAACCCACAAGAGCCACTGGCACCGGCACCAACGCACATGTTTGATCCTCTCGAGAACTTGTCTCAATGGTGGGCGGCAGGGAATCTTGAAGAACTGGGGGACATTATTGGCGTTGATCCTAGTCTTATCAGTTTGATGACAATGTGAAGGCTATGAATGCTGGCCTCAAGGTGCATTACACTGTACATGTTCATGATAGGACTTAGATATCCAGGTCAATAGATCGCGTACGTTTATAGTTAACGAATTACGACGCGATCATTAATGGCTCTGGTGCTCCCCGCTAAGCTCAATCCACAACAGTCCAGGCTCATTGGAGTTATCGCCGTTGGTCATAACCATTTGTCACTTCTTTCTGGTTTCTGAGGGCTATATATATCCAACTGCGTGGCTATTTAGCTTTGAAGGTATCTAACTGTCTGTGGGACTGCTATTCTGAGAACTGGACAGCTCGCTTATGGACGTTTTCGTAATTTCACTTCACACTCAGCAGCTTTATTGAAGAAGCCTTCCCTTATCATAGTTGGCTTGTCGTTCAGTCTTTCAACGTCAAAGAGCTTGAATAGCAACGCCATAGCTTTCAAAATCTCCATCCATGCGAAACTACTGCCATTAGCCCACGATTGCAACATGGCTGGAGCCGTAGAGCACTTACTTTCTTCCGATGCAGGCTCGAGGCCCGGTAGAGAATGGAAAGAAATGGTCGATAAGGTTGGTAGAGTCTCCGTCAAGCCACCTCTCAGGCATGAACTCCGTGGGACATTTGAATATCTGTGGATTCATCATCACCCCGCAAGTTGGCACGCTGATGACTGTCTACCAAGATACCAGATGATTAGCACACGTTCCAAGGTTATGATTTGGAAGTCAATCTGCCCTCACCTCTTCGGGGATAAACTTTCCTGCCACCATTTTCCCTCCCGCCGGAGTTATTCGTTCTAGACCAGTTGCACTTGTGGGTCGGAGTCGCATTACTTCTCGCAAAACTGCAACCAGATACGGAAGTTTGGCAACTTGACGCTCTTCAGGAACCCAGTCATCAGCCAGTTCACCTGGAAATCCCTCGTCGAGTTCCTGCTGAAGTCGCGACTGTATTGTAGGATTGCGGGAGACCATGTCAATGAAGTTGGTCATGGTGCTGCTGGTGGTGTCGCTACCTCCAACGATGAAGCTGATGGATTCTGCAATGATCTCGTTTTCGTCTATTGGGTCTTTGTTCTTTGCATCTGCTGCTGCGAGGAGATAGCTGAGAAGATCACGACGATCATCCGCACTTTCCTTACGCAGGAGGAATGCCTCGCGACCAATTTTTTCCAGGTCAGCAGTAGCCTTCAATCCCGAAGGCCAGAATGGATCCACAAAGTAATATTTCATGAATGGCCTTAGCCAGGGAGTTAAAGAACCAAGGGCGTTGAGGACTTCTCCACGCATATCGATAGTCCGAATTAGATTGTACGGGTCGTTACCCTTCTCGATGAAGCCGAACGGCCTGCCAAAAGAAAAACTTCCGATAACATCAAAGGCAAGATAATTTGCTAGTATATGCTATTAGCGGGTTCATGAGTGAGAGAACAAATCAGGACGCAAGGCGATTAAAAACAAAATGAAAGGTTTCCTTACTCCACACCACAAAATCAACACGTCCCTCTGCCTCTTTATGGAACCTAAGTAGCTGGCGTTTCCATGCTAGCAGTTCAACGTTCATGTGAGGCTCAAATTCGGCTAGTGCTCTCGCGGAAAAGGCTGGGTTCATGTATTTCTTCTTTCTCGTGTGCGTTGCGCCATCTCGAGTATTGAAAAGAACCGGCCTCACTTGTACGAAGGCGTCATAGAAGTCGCTCTTCGTAAAGCCAGTCTTATGACCGTAAATCTGAGCAACAGCAGAGGGGTCGTTGATAGAAACATGATTAGGAGCAATCCTGACAAAACTGCCGTACTTATCATGTTGCTCCATGACGGCTACCGACCGACGGGTTTTGCGGCATTGCGACACGAGCCAAAGAGAAGAGATTTTAGCCCAGAATGGTCCCGGGATATGGCGAATCTTCGAGGTCAGGAAAAGGACGATTTGCCCTATGATCTGTGCAAGTATGGATTAGTTGATTTTCAGGTAAATGTCCGTGTAAAATTATTCACTGTGGATGAAACGAGCGCCACTAGGCCATAGCCCAGCAAGGAGGGCGGAGTATGCTGATCCAAAAGTTGAGAATTGATCAAGACACCCATAATTTTGGAAGTGAGTTCGTAATTCGGGCAAGTGTAAGTTGTGATTGAACGATGGGCTTTGGCTATGCAGAAGCGCCGAATATTATACGTTTCAAGAAGTAGATGAATGCGATTTGGTCAAATCATACCCACACGATGTGGCTTCCGTCGAATCCGAGGAAACCAGCGAATGACAATGCCCCATCGGGGATAAAGGAAGGCTTGTTCTGGTCCTGGCAAATGCTGAGGCCTCGGGCCGACGCAAGATAGCTATCGGGGATAGCGGATAGGTCTCGGAAACGTGGTTGGGTAGATCCCGAGACATTGCCCCTGTTTCCCCAAGTTCACCAGATCCGGAACGCGGGGTACGCCTGACCCGCCCACCACCCTCAAGAATACTAACCAAAGATATTACATTAACTTTCGGGACGGGGTAGCCGGGATCTGGAAACACATTTCCCTGGCTATATTTAATATCTAGCGATTTGGCCATTTTCGGTCCACAAATCTCTCTCAATCCGATTTTTCGCAAACTCACACTTCTTGATTCTTGATCCGCTTCTTATCCCCACCCGTTACTATGGAAGTAAAAGACGTGGATCAGGCTGTTCACTATGATCATGCCGAACGAACTTCCGTCGACCCGGCTGTCGAGGCAGCTGTGCGGATGAAACTCAATTGGCGCCTTATGCCGATATTGACCTTGATCTATCTCTTTGCCTTCACTGACAGGTATTGCACGTCACTTATCTACCCTCCTCTTTCATACCGGTATTGGGACTGATCGAAGTATCCAGGTCCAACGTCGGCAACGCTCGAGTACTTGGTAGACCGACCCGCACTCCCTCGCCCCTCGGCGTCTCGCCTGCTTACATTAGCTCCAGGTATGGGTGAGGAACTGGAACTCACTGGCGCTCGGTTCAATATCGCCTTGAGCGCCTTCTATATTCCTTACATTGTCTTTGAAGTGTATGTGCTGTCACCATGTCTACAGAATGCCGTCCTGATCTCTCGTAAGGCCAGTTAACATTCACGGTAGGGAATCTATCTACGTAGATCGACCGACACCCAAGGTATATAGGTGTAGATGCTAAGTTATAAAACGGAATATAGATAGATAGAGGTAAGCTATATATAGATATAGATAGATGCTTCTATCTACCACTCCAAGTACGATATATATTAGCCACTAACTACCCGGCCACTTCGCTACTCATCTCTATTAGCAGCCTGTTATATCCATCTAGAAGTCCCACTTTTAGCTATGACCTAACTGTCTGGGTAACTGCAATTCTGCTTTTATACTATTTTATAACCTTATAATACTTATAATAAGAATTAAAGTATTATAATTAATATTTTAAAAAGTTTAATAATAAAAGCTTTATACCTAAAGCCTAAGATCCTCTTCTGGAACTCGGATAAGAATGCGAATATCTTCTGCAGGCAAACACCATATTAGAAAGCCCATCCAGAGAGAGACTCACATGCACCGCTCGTTATTAAGACTCATGGCAATACTTGGAACTTGATTAGGACGGTGAATTGCTACGCGAGGCGACTACCCAAGGAGTGGTAAGGGTGGCCCGATACTATCACCATGAGACTGTACATGTATGCGGCAAATCGATGACATCAAGGCAATATTCGGAAAAAACTAAATATCACGAAAGCGGAAACTACTAGCCGGAATACTCAAGTGCATATCCAGACAGGAACCCCTCCAAAGCGCGTCCGCCACGCGCGTTTGACTTGCGACTCCCCATACTCTCGTCATACATTTTACTTTGCTGAATGAGGGCATCTGCCAAAGATCGGCAGCTCTGTATAGTCGCCGTTCTCTAGGGTGGTCCAACCGGTGGCCGTCCAACCGCCGCCATGTACGTGAGATATTTCTGGTAAGTCTGCGACGGATATCGCGGCGGTCGGACATCAGCAATTTCCTCAATGATATTCTCTCCAATGTTATTATCGGCGTTCATATAGTGATAGACCTCATTCCACACATGAGAGACATTCCCATTACCGATACCCGGATCGGGTATCGATCTGTCCACTGGTTGAAACAGGATAGCGTATGCGGTTTTGTTAAGATTCTTCCACCAGGCTAGCGGAGCGGAGAAGAGCCTCCCCCCAGGAAGGTAGCTGAGGATATTGGAGTATACGTCGCCAGTGCCCTTGCTGTTCGTCGTGATGAGCTGCTGGATGCTGTTTATTTCTGCCGCGATGCTGGAAGGGTTGCCTGCCGTGTCCTGACTGACAATAGCTCCCCCTCCTTCTGCTTGTATGCCTTCAAGCATCCACAACAGGACCAGATCTGCGAGCTTCTCGTTGGGGTAGACCGTGTTACTGAATATGTTGAGTATAGGGAACAAGGCACTTTCCAGCATCGTGCCTCCTTCTCGGAGGAACTGGAATTCCTGTCTAGCAAGGTCGTAATGACAGCCCGGGAACCATGTTTGGTGTATCTCGAGGTCAGCAAGATCTGGATTGTCGGCATGGCTCGGGTTCCTCGACGCTAGGCATGGTTGAAATGTCCAAAAACGGTCATGCATTGCCAAGGCATGGTAGACCTTCTTCACAGCGGTCGATACCAAGTTGTCATGGAACTCGGGCCACTCGAATCCAGACCCTGTGTGATAGTTTAGCCTCGGCACGCCGCGACCTCCAACAGTGTCGAATATGCCCATGAATGTGATTGGCGACCGCACCGCAAAGCTGACATTTGTTCTGAACTGGTCCATCTCGGGTGACGAAGGGTGATGCACGGCATGCGGGCTCCGATAGATGTCATAGACCTGCTTGATCAACACCGCGTTTCCCCTATTTCGGATGATTCCGCAGTTATTGATCATGCCGCCGACCGACCTGACGATGTAGGCACCCCTACTAATCCCGAACATCCACACCTCCGTGCGCACATCCTCATTCCAAGTGAAGTTCTGTACGATGAAGTTGTAAACCTCGGTACACTCCTTTTCCGCCTGGGTCGCAAACGCGCCGTTCCAGAGATAGTTCATGAAATCACCACGCAAACCGACCCCGTCGAAATATCTAGCACGAACGTCGTGAGTTGGTGAGTTATAGACAGCAGGATTCGCGGCCAAATTGATTCCAACCATTTGCGCAAGGAAATTGATGTTGCTCTTGGTGTTCGTTTCTCGACCGCACCAGGTACCGTCGCACAGGACGATAACTCTTCTTGTCGTTGCCATTCCGATCCAGGTCTTGTAAAGATAAAATGTAGCAGAAAGAAAATGCCGATGTAAGAAACACGAAGCTAGACTAAACAGATAAGGGAGAAAGTCCGCGCTTCTTATACTGAGGATCATATCAAAAATTCTGTCAGTCAAGACGTATCGACGAGCATCAGTATCAGCCTAACTCAAAGATACTTACTTTGGGCTAGGCTCCAGAGCAGCTCCCGCTAGAAGCACCGATTAAGTAGTACCTATCGAGAGCTCGCAGTGGATGTGCTCTCTACTGTAGCTGCGAGCATCGAAAGCAAATTAGCGGTGCTGTACAGCACTGTTTGTGCCCTTTTGATCAACAGGGATGACCTGATGTGGCGTTTTCTTGGCGTAGGACAAAGTTTTTGATATGGCTGTCTCTTGTTTTTGCTGGACGAGCTGAAGGGCTACGAAACGGTCCTCCGTAGTTGCATTTGAAATTGGATGGATGGATGGAGTTTACGCCCGGGCCTTTTGGGGCATGACAATTGCCTGCGCACGGATCCATGCCCTCTGGCGCTTACATGGTACATCGGCAAGGCAGCTGGCGGCCTGAAATCTTAATTAGTATTGAACCTTGATTAGTCTTTGCCCTTGTAAACAAGGAATAAGATGGATGGATTGTGAACTGGAATCAAGGTTATTGAAACTCATGGGACTGATCAGATCGATTTCATGACGACCAAATAACGTGTCTCGAGGTGGTAATACCGAAGCCAAACCATGGAGCGCTGGAGAAGGTATTAGAGGCTGTCAGATTAATTCATAATGACGTGTCTTTCATTTAGACCCAAGTCATCAAATAGAAAAGGTGATTGGTGGCATTATCGCAAGTTGTTCTGAAGCATGTGAGTCTACGCCACGGCTGGGAGAGCTGAACATAACTAATGGTAGGGGAGTGAAGCTTCAAGATATCAAACCAAATCAGCTGATCGAAGGAGTCCAGGTGAAGGTGGCGTTGCCATGAAAATAGAGACATTGCTTTCTGAGCTGAAGGAACCGGGAATCAACATCTACGGCCGACCCGGCTTCGTTGGCAATTATCACATAAGTTAGGAGAATGTCGCCTGAGCGCTTGAAATGTAGCCATTACTTCCCGTCCATTATGCACTATGTCTCGTGGGAGTACCTCACACTTTAGACATCAATCAATCAACACACTGCTGCTACTCATTATCATTTATCTATCCCTTGATCCTTTTAGCACGCTCAGTGCGACACATGGCTTACGCCAGCTGGTGGTGGCACAGTAAACGTGAGGTGGGCTGACATGCCTTGTCTTGGTTCTAAATCACCCATCACAATAAGTCTTCTTAATTTTTAGTCTGGTCGTCACATCAACGTCTGTAATGGCAGCCTTGGAGGCTGCAGGTTCAATTGGATTGCCTTTGAACACCGAGCTCGAACTGCTGTTCAGACTTTCAAGGTTCTAGCCGCAGATTGCGGCTAGTCAATTGGTGGGGTGTACTGCGCTGCAAGTAGATGTGCTGACCTGACATGTGATGGCCTAGGGCTGGGAAGTGCCACTTATGCCGTATGTTCCGGTACTTGAACACGCATGCAACCGTGAGGCTATTGTCTTACCGTCAGACCAAGATATACAACTCCTCGGTTGCATCAGTGTACATACGTTCGCAAAGAATGCCTGTTACGTCTCATACTAGTCATAGACTCTGCTTCATTGAACATCACCTGCATCTCAACAAATCTACCCTGACCCGTAGACGGCATCGTCCAGCAGACATACATTCCCGCTAGGGTGGAGAACCAGCCAGAGAAATGATGGGAATTAGTCTAGCAGTTCGATTAGCTTGTGGTATGTTGCCCCCCGTGCCATCAATGACACACAACGCAGGCGTGGGTGCATCGGTGATCTTGGCTTCAAACTAGAACTCTGTTATGATTGCTGATTATTCCCGGTGACAATGGTGTCGCAATGGATGTGTAGTCTTCTGATTTCTAACCTAGCAAGAGGGAGTCTCTTATGGGCTCAGCTCATACCGCGGGGAGAGACAAGCTAGTGGTCGACTAACCTGGCAAGCTTATACTCCCTCGACACGATCACGCGAACAGACTGTCTGTGGGGTAGACTAGCTCGCTGTGTCGAGTTGAGATTGAGGTTTGGCCTGTGTCCCTCGTGACGAGGGATAACTTGTGTTTAGTGGGTAAGGTCTTGGCGCCTGGGTTGGGGTAACTTGACGCAGAGGACTTTGACTCTGGTTCACGTAAATCAGTGGTATGGCTTACTGTGCGTGAAGTCATTGGTTCTCAATGCTGTTATTTATTGACTTAAATTTAACACATATTTACAATCCCTATTCAACCAACTGGTCTCAGGTCTATTGATACAGTGAATTCTAATATTTACTTCACGAAATTCATGTCGCCGGTAGAGGACCTTCAGCCTGACTGACTAACCATGCCCTTTTCCTACCAGTGACGGTGTCGGAGTGATCGTCGACGTCTACGACCTCCGCAGCCAGACGTCTTGGTCGCAGCGGAAGGAGTTGTGACAGACGAAACAGTTCCACCAACGGTACCAGATGAAGCAGTGCCGTTTGTGGGAGTGGTAGGTGTGACGACTGTTCCGCCTCGGTTGATGATCTTGTCCGCAGCGTGCTCAGCAACCACCATGACCATGGCCTGGGTGTTGCCCGTTGGCAGGTCTGGGTGAATACTGGCGTCGACAACGAAGAGGTTATCGGTACCCCAGACCTTAGTGTCGACATCCACAACACTGGAGCCATCGTTCTCGGTACCCATCTTGGCAGTTCCAACAAAGTGAGAGCCAGTGGTGTAGTCGGAGATGATGGATTCGGCAGTTGTGTTTGAGGCGATGGTCAAGGTGCTGTTGGGCTTCTGGGCGTAAGAAATGAGCTGGTTAAGGAAGGTGATGATGGCTTCCTTGTCACCCGCGGTCTTCAGATACGGCTCAGAGATAAGCTTGGTAGCTCCAGCACTGGTCATGCCCAAGGATCCAGTCGAAGTGGCACCGTGAGTAAGGTAAATCTTCATCTTGATGGTGTCGTTGGAAGGGGAGTTGCAAGTTCCCTGGACATAACGCTCAATTCCGTCGGCCTCGCTCTTGACGGAAGACCAGAAGATGAGTCGCTGACCAGACTGTGCCATCAGACCTGATCCCTGAGCGTAGAGGTCAATGTTGGTCTGGCTAGGGTCGGTGAACTCAGTGCTGGGCAGAGCCGCGAGTGACTGCTTGGTCTTGAACGTGGCAGTGAAGATGGGGTGGTCCATGAGGTGCTTTCCAACAGGGAGGTTAATCCAGTCATTCTTGGCGGGCAGGGTGATGCGGGTGCTGCCGTTGGAGACGGTAGCGATCTGATCCGAGGGGCCGATTCCACTGTTGATGAGGACTCGAGGCGTAGAAAGGGCGCCCGAGGCGAGGATCACGGCACCGTTGGCCTTGAGGTTGATGGTCTGGCGGGTGGTAGGTCCAGTCTCGACTTCGACGCCGGTGACAGTGCTGCCATCTCGGATAACGCGGAGAACCTTGGTGTTGAGCTGAAGCTTGAAGTTGGGAAGAGCTTGAGCGAGGGGTAGGTAGTCACGGACAGGGCCAGCACGCAGACCATTGTTGACCTAGTGATGTTAAGTGTTTGCTCTTACGGATACAATGGCATTGATTACTTACCATGATAGGCGGATGAGTAAAGACGGACCGCTTCTTGTCCGACTGCTCAATGCCATCAACCTCAACAAAGTTGTTCCCAGAGAGCCACTTGCTCAGCACATTCCAAGCTCCTTGGTCCACCAACTTGCCGTCCTTGGTTGGGGAGGTAGTACCGGGTGTGCGCTCGTACAGCTTCTCAGCTGAAGCCTGGACGTCTTCCCACTTCCAACCCGTGGGCCACTTGTCATCGAAGTCGACGGGCTGAGGCCTCACAAACATCATAGCGTTGATAGAAGTCGAGCCTCCAAGGATGCAGCCAGCCATGCTTGCAGTGTCGGTGCAGTAGGCGCTGGTATCAGCGGCAGTGGTGAGGTAGTAACCCATTCCTGGAACGTCGTACTGGGTCACGGTGTCATTCCAGTCCATGACAGCACGGCCACCGGAGGAGTAGAGAGAGGCCTTGCCACGCTCGAGGAGAAGGACGGACTTCTTGCTCTCCGCCAACCTCTCGGCAACGATCAAGCCAGCAGCACCGGCACCTGCCACGATATAGTCGTAGGTAGCGTTAGAGACGATGGTGGTAACGTTGCCAGCGGAGCCACCACCGGTGCTAGGGCCAGTGTTGGATGTACCATCAGAAGCAAGCTCTGTCCAGGAGCTGAACTTTGATGACTTGGCGGCGGCGAGGTCCAGAGAGAAACCACCAAAGCCAGCGCCGTGGTAGTTGAGCGCACCGTCAGCGGACTCGGGGCTGGAGAGGGCAGTGTCGCTCACAGCAAATCCCAAAATACCAGGGGAGTCGCTTGCCTTGAAAGATGATCCGTCGTCCTTGATGCAACCTTTACACAAAAAGGTGAAGGTGAAGGAAGATGCTCCCACAGTGGTCCCCTTCTCGATGGGCGAGAGAACAACAGAGCTATCGTCGAGGACATCGGGGTTGGAGTATCCACTGGCCTTTCGCAATGACGAGACGACAGCGTCACCGTTGGGCCAAGCTACGATGAGAATCTTCTTGGCCATGGAAGAACCCAGAGACATGGAAGCATAACCTTGGGTGATGGGGGCAGAGAACATGCCGATGAAGTCGGTGGTGGGGTTCTCGGGGAGGGCAATACCAAAGGTGGCGTTGCTCTTGGGGTCAGTCCATGACTGGAACGTGATGCCAGAGTTGGCGTCGGTATAGGCGGTTGACTGGGCCTGGGCGAATCCAGCCAGCAGCAGAGCCGCTGACGAAAAGAGGGACTTGAACTGCATCGTGTCTGACGGCAAGAGAGTATCTGGTTAGGCTTGAAGGAAAAAAGAGTGACGAATAAGGAACGTATGTGCCGGTGAATGAATCTCTACCAGCGAGAAAAGAACGTGGAAATACAAGCAACCAGTGCTAAAAAAGAATGAAGGGCAAGCCAGGCCAGAATGAAGTGAGCAAGCAATCTACCTAATGCGATGGAAGAGCAGCATGCCCTGTATTATATAAATTCTAGAAGCAATTCCCTATTCTTGGCCAACGGCACTTCAATCCCGAATTGTCGGGACCTCACCCTGAACACGAAACAAGGACCCAATGGCGTTGACTCGAAATCGACCATATCCCGACTCCTTGTTTCAGCGACGGTGGGAACCTTATATCCACAAACTCTCCGGAGAAACTCAGCACGAGATTCTCCGTGCCCAATGCCCCATGTTAATATCCTCGCGACAAGGAGGAATGGCGTAAGCCTTTATCGCGGAGTCATTATTGGCGCCGAGGTTGGTGGACCTCGTTACAGGCACAAGAAGGCCAAACCAGCTTGAGCCTCATGGCATGATGGAGGAATTGTATATCTGAAACCAGTTTATCTGTGCATCTCGAGTGGAGAGGATAAAACTTTTCCCTGGGCTCGTGCACGGTATTTCCAGCAATCAGGCTTCTGTGCTTGGATTCGCGTAGCATAAAGGGCCGTTTACATGGCTGACCCTGGGTTAATTTATCACGTTTCAGGGATCCTACGTACGCGTCGTCCGGCAGTCACGTGTGTGCCTGAACCTGCAGAGGGTTGATAAATTTGCAAGGCACATATCTCGACGTCTGTAGTCTTAAACCCTGGGCTTGCGTGCATTTTAAGCAGAAAACCCTTTCACTTCGACAACATTGTCGCATTCTGCATTTGAGTCCTTGGTCAGGTTAACTAGGTACTTGATCTACACACCGTTGATAAACACCCGCGTAATAAGAAACATGATTGCACGTCAAATTGTTATAATCAGATAAGGTTAAATACACTCTCCTCGCCATCCTTCAATTTCAGTATGTCCGCATACAGGCTCAGAGCAACCTTATGAGCAACAAAAGAGCTCCCATTGACTGGTGTCCAACCATCCAGATGAGGTCCTACACTCTTGTGCGGGATCTTGAGGCACTGGATCTGGGCTGCGCCGACCCGGCGATAATCGCCTGTTCCACCTATTGCAGAAACCAGGATGGCGACTATGGCCGCCTGGCTCGCGTACAAGGGAACAAACCACAGATTTCCATTTCTGATCAGACGCTTGATGCCTGACTTGGGTCTGTCCAGGTCCAGGCGCGTAGATTCAGGACTAGGGCCTTGTTCAAACTCGTGCCTGTACACTGTAAACTTTCTGGCCATATTATCCAACTTCTGATAGATGACGCTTTTAACTTGTAGCCGCAGCCCTTTCAATCGAATGGCTCCGTGGGCAACCAATGCGGAGCTTCCCACACTACCGGAATCTGGCATGCCCAGAACGCTGGCAAACTCAGTAAGTTTGTCAGCCCAAGGAATCTCCGGATAGAAGCATATCTCTCCATCTAGGGAGAGCCATGACCAGCTGGGGGCGCGGGCGACTGTCTCGCTGACTGGGGTCAGACCTTTTCTATACTCGGTAAGGAACCAAGCCAGGTCGACCAAGAAGGTGCTCTGCAATGCACCGGCAATGTACTCGTCTTTCCGGCGAGCCTCTATCATCTTGGCGACACCTGCAAAAGCCACCAACTTGTCCGAGGGAAACGTGAGAGAACAAGCCGAGTACTTTGAGACCAGGTCGTGCCAAACTCGACAGAAATCGGCCCGCTTAGTTCTCTCCTTTGGGAGAGTAACGGTGAGGTGCACTTCCTCCTTCGAAAGCATTCCCATGCCCCTGGGCAAGCCGTGAGGAAACATCTCCAGCGCATCCAGTCCATTGCACTCCCAGGCCAGCTGCCGTTTACCGAAGTGTAAAACTCTCGGAGCAAGAAACCGTTCTTGGAAGACCCAGCCTCTGTCCATCAACGGAGCTTCAAGGGCCTCATCCGCCCAAACGTCTCCATCTATCACATAGTCATTCTTCAGCGGCCCATCACATTCCACTTCAAGCCGGCATGGGTAAGTGTTGTCCAACGATCCGGGGGCGAAGAGTGGGGGGTCATTGCCTTCGGTTGCATAGGACGCTGACAAGTTAAGGTATGAGTGAGCATACACATTGCCCATCTGCAAGGCCTCAACCTTCCAGTCTCCACACTCTTTGTCTTGCTTGATGCACAGCGAATCGATCCACAGATATCGAACATTGAGCTTGCGGGTCATATCGATTGCATCTTGGAAAACTCGTGGCAGTGTCGAAATGTCGATGGACCTTTTAAAGCGGCCTTCTGACTGAGAAGTGAGCTGCTCATAGACATGTTTCCCCCATCTGTGACTCAGTGTCATGTACGGTCCGGTAGGTGAGGTCTCTTCGGCGATGATGAGTTTCATGGTGGCTCCTGGCGTCCCCAGATCCAACAGTCTGGTTGGGTACCAGATTTGATGGGGTAAGACGCAATTTTTATGATCTTTCTCGCATCCCTTGATCCATTCACGGACCCTTTCGATATCCACGCCGGGCGGGCTTTTCTGGTTGACGTACATATCCGGACCCTGAAAATCTGCGCGCTGCTTAGCTATCGTTCTCATTATCGACATCAGCAGTTTTACCTGTATCTCTGAGGAAGTTGAGCAGAATTTGACATCCACTTGTTTGGTCGTCAACGTATCGCCATAGGAATATGCTAGTGAAGCGAAGTTTGCGACGACCGATACTGTCAGCGGGGAGATCTTCTTCCATGTCAACGGAACCAAGATCAGAGGATCTATCTTCAATCAAACTGCATATTTCGGTCTGGAATAAATTCGTTAAAGGGCCTTGAAGCCACGCCTGCCAAACTTTGTCATCGTGATCCTTCAGCCATCCCGCGAACTTGGCGCAGATCCAGCAACTCTGTACTGCAGCTGCATCGTACGATGGATAAGTCGCCTCAGTGCTCCGCTGGGGCTCGAGTCCATCAAGTTTGGGATATAACGCCACGACCACGTTGCTGCAGATGGTGCAAATTGCCATTGTAAGCTCAATAGGCTGTAGAGGGAGGCAAGTGTAAATCCAACCCGCAGTTGGGATCTGCAAGGCTTTTATCGTTGGTTGGGTTAGGACTAAATCCGCCTTGTCAGCCATGCATTCTGCCTAATGGAGTGGCAGGCAGGTAAATTCTGCCTTTGGCATTCCATTTGTATTTTTGTGTCAGGGGGGAAGCATTACCTTTAATATGAAAGATTTCAATAAATATAATCTAGATGACGAAAGCAAAAGATATCTTTAATAGGCTCCCTGGACTCGGTATGTATTCATCCTGACTTTCGTAAACGTGAACGCCAATCACGTGATCCGGTGCCTTACGCGAGATTTGGTCCCACCCCGCTTGTGGAGAACAATCTGCCAATCTAGCATCAGGGGCTCCATGAATCAGTCCAAGCGCGGATGCTACTATCCAAATGTCAGGCCATCTAGCGACTACCTGGCTCGACACGTTGCTATCAGATCGTGACAACCACCCGGACCCTGTGGTGGCAGATTCTAGTCCACCTCCTAAGCGGCGTCGACTTCAGCCATCGACACCCGAATCACCCACCGCGAGGACTGATGATGGCACTCCCATTGCCTCCGGAATAGAAAGACCCACTCACCACCTACCCGACACTCTTGAAGAGCCCCAGACTGGATCTCACAGCAACGACCGCGAGCAGACAGCACCAATAGAGCCAAGCTCTCCTTCCCCTGCCCTGCCGAGAGAGGATGACGAATCGGATCTATCAGACAAGACCTGGTTGATGGGTAGTAGAGGATAGCCAAGTAGAATACCATAGGCACTCAACTATGTCAGACAGAGCTAACGCAAACCCAATACCATATACGACAGTCCTTTTGATTAAAGATATTATTATGACGGGTAATATGAGAGGAAAAGTGAGGAGCACGGGCAAACTATGTCTTAGTTCTGTCTGAATTGGTTGAGAGGATGCGGTATAGGTAGAAAAGTTTGACGTATTATTACCATCCCGACCCCGCGAGCCACCAACCCATGCGGCCCATGGTTCGCCCGCTGCCTTGTCTTGGCATGAGGCTCTGCCCAGAGGTTGGCATGTTCTCGGCCATAACCCATTACTGTAATAATCTCTCGAGCCACTTGCCTAGGTAGAATACGTTATGTCGAGGTATAGATAGCAGGCGCGCTATGGGCATTTGGAAGAAGGCAGACGAAGTTGACATTGAGGTGGGCGCCTGACGCCGCGATCACGGGCCGCCAAGAACAAAAGCGAGGCCCGGACCGTCATTCAACTGCTAACATCGTCTAATTTTCGATAGATCTCGAAGTTTCGTGTGATATAGCGTCGCTTAAGTTGGGTGGTCAGCCCAGGCGGGCACACTGAGACATCAGCACTGTCAATGCAGCACAAAATTGGCCCCTTCGCCCAACCGGAGCCTGATTTGGCCAAAGGTGAATGCCTGAGGCTGACAGTGCCCATTGATTGGTCTTGGAAATCCGCCCCGTTGACCTAAATCATCTGGATCTCAAAATTGGCCCCGTGCTTCAGTTGCCAGGAAGCCACAGGCACAAAGACTGGGTTGAAACGTGTCTGGATTATCCAGCCAAGTCTCCTACTGTGGTGCAGAGTTGTTTTCATTAGCCAGCTGAAAGATTTTGAGCGAAGTGTAACATCGCCTTTATGACGTGGCGCAAGAAATTTACCCCTTGGTTCAGAGCCTGGCTGGAAAATCAAGTCTGTAGCTTACAGCCTGATTCACAGTTTTAGGTATCAGAAATTGGCCCCGCTTAGTCGGGAGTTGTAATTGTCCCCGAAGCCTGAACGATCATAAATACCCCTCAGTCTTTCGCTCCCTCCCTTTCGGCCTTTCCTCTACCTATGTGTTGCTTAGAGCGACCCCGCTTTAGGGGGGCTCATTTCACAAGAACAAGGCCCTTTCAAGTACCGTTTTCATGCCCCAAGGCTAGGTAGCTTTAACCCCCTGTACGACACTGTCCCGGCTCCACGGATCTCTCATGCTGGAGTCGCTCTAGCGAAAAATCGAAGAATAGTAAGTGCTGCTTTATCTATTCTCTTGACGCTTATCCCTAATTATCCCCTGTTGTTAGGTCTTCCCTCTTAACTACTCGGAGGGCGACCGCCCATTATTGAAAGTCCAGTAGCTTGTCGAGCAGTGCGGAACAGGATTCCGCGCTCTCACCATCTCTGGACAAGACCATGGACATCGAATAGATCAGTTTTCGTACCTCAGCGTACTTGAATCTCTGACAGGGTCATCATCCGACACTTTCTGCGCTGAAATTGGCTTTTGGAACGAAGACAATCTGGAGTGGATATCAAGACTCAGTCCCCCAACCTCCTCGGACATTCGCTTGTCTGAGGAGGTGCCCTTGGGAACTTCGGGTTCTGAATTAACTCCTGCGCCTCTAGATAGCCTTGGTCCTTGTTTGGAATCTTCTCAGTCTTCTCGCTCTCCCTCCTCGGCAATCTCTTCCTGGCCTCCACTTCTTCCTACCGACACGCCAAATTCTGTCTCCAGTGCCCCGTCTTTCGAGCTCAACTTCCCTTTGGCCCCACCGCAGTACCAAGAGTGTGGGATTTGTGGCAAGCAGTTCAGCGCAGACCGCTTCAGATCCCACACTAAGCTTTGCAAGCGCCATCGTTGTTTGGCAACTGGCTGCGACAAGTCTTATTCCGAAGCGGGTAGCCTGAAGCGCCATAAAAAAGTGTGCCAACATATCGGTCGCAACCAGCCACCCTCGAGCTACAAGTGCGTCTGCCACAAGACCTTCGCACGATGGGACAAGTTTGTGGCTCATCATCGCCGACGCACCTGCAAGGCTCTACCTGGAAGCTCATATGTTTGCCAATGTGGACAGGCTCTGGCCAGCATCGAACGATTTGAAGCGCATCACAAAACAGAATTACGGAAGGCAGGACGCCCTCGAAAGCAATCACGACAGGAGGACAACCTCGAGGGAGAGGACTACGGATGAGACCGCTCACACTTCGTCGTCTGGTATGGGCGATGTGAGGAGCATTATTTGTCCCCTTACCACCAACCGGCTGCGAAGTATGAACAAGGACTAATTTCAGATGTGGTACTGCATCGACTCAGCAAATTAACCCAATCCGGTGGGGCATGAGAGCCTGGTCAAGTCATGCCCCATCGGATTGGGTCAATTTGCTGAGTCGATACGGCAGTGAAGGATTCATGGGTCATGTTAGAAAGGTAACAAGGGCGCTGAGTGCTATTTCTGTGACGATGCCCATGCTGGTGTTTGGCCTTGGAATGGCCAAGGGGGGTTGCGCTGTCGATAAAGGCCGAGGGCCCGCTCATGTGGGTTTGGCGACGGTGCTGTTCAGCTAATCCGACTGTGTTGCTCCCAATTAGGATAGGCTTTGACTTGCGCCTATCCTAATTGGGAGCAACACAGTCGGATTTGCCGAACAGCACCGTCGCCAAACCCACATGAGCCAACGGGTTGTGCGATCTTCCCACTTGGGAGATCGGGGCTCTTTGTATGATAGTGGCCATTTTGATGAAGAAAGAGAAGGGAGACGATAAAGGTATAGATAGTAAGCCAAAGGAGGAAGCGAAGGAATACATCTCCTCGTAAGAAAAAACCATACAATAAGATTACACCATTTAATGTCATAACCGACGGAAACTTTATTAATCTGATCCACTTGGACTGAGATTTCTCGTACACACACAACGCGTTCTAAGCCTTTACCTTTTAATTAATACAATTACTTTCATTTCAATACGCTGATGCCTCGTCTCTGAGCAGAAGACGCAAGTCTTGAATGCAGCTGACTCCATTAGAACATATTCCTAAGGAATGTTCCTTGCTCGCTACCTCGTAAGAGCACTATCAATATGCTACCAGTTCCATTTGTCGTGATTCTTTATATGTGAAGCAACCCGTATCCGGTCTCGTTTGCTTGCTTTACTCCCACTCCAAAGACCGCTTATACTCGATCATGATATGCTCCCGCTCCTTTCGCAGGTCCGACAGACTTTCTGATTTATCCAGAGTCCTCCGAATTTCCTCCATCTTCTTGCCCAGATGATCCCAAGCTGGGCAGGTCGGCAGAACGTACGTTCGGTCTTCCACCAAAGCTAGCAAGCGATGCTCTATCTCCTCCCAGTCAGCCAACTTTGCTTCCGCTTTATCCAGTCTTTCTTTCAGGGTGCACGCCGAGCCCAATCTCTGGCGTAACTGAGCCAATTGAGCCTCGAGACAGGGAGTAATGATATCGGTATAGAATTCAACAGCCTCCTCAAAGATTTCGTGCTTCTCAATCTCCGTGCCCTCATAAGCTTCCCAAGTTCCCAAACCCGAAAAAGAGGCCCTAAGGAGGAGATGAATGCTTCGCGGGCCCTTGGGTCATGGCTCTTGGACGGTAATTGTTGCAGCACAGAGACGCGGTGTAAAGTAGTCTTGAGGTAGCATGGCTCACTGTCTTTGAGAGACACAAAGCGATCCAGTTCTTGTGTTGAACGAAAGGTTCGCTTCCGGCTCTTGCCACCCCAGGTTTTCTCTGCTGCTTTTAGCATGGCTTCTGTTGTTGCACGATCTAGATATAGAGCGAAGCGCAGCGAGGGTTTGGGAAACAGACATGATAAATGGTTCAGTCGCATCAACGTCGACGCGCTCCTCTGTGCTGGGCTTGGACGGTGGCGCATCTTCTCAGGCACATCGGTGTTGTCCTGACCAACCTCCTTTGCAGCACGCTTTGAAGCCCTCTTCAGTCTTCCTTTCTCGCGCTTCTTTTCCCGTTTCGCTTTCCTGGAACCCCCAATAGTTTTAGGTGGGGATGGTTCGGTCTCCTGCTCTATGGTCTTATCAGAAGATGAACGAGGTTTGACACTCTCAATGGATTTGAAAAGATTAAAGGAACAGACATTTATATTAAATTAATTGATATAAAATATTATTTGGAATAATATACCAAGGAAATCATCAATAATAGCTCATTTGGTGTGAGAAATTGTCACAAATTTGCCTGTGTATTTTGGAAAGCCGCCCGTCTTCCTGGTCATGAACGCTCACAGGAAGACGCCCAACATCGCAACACACAGGCATTCCGGGCGAATGGTTTAGTGGTATAATACTCCCTTAGCAAGTTTCTTCTGACAGATTCTCACATCTGGGAGTGGTCCAGGGTTCGATTCCCTGTTCGTCCATTAGAGGTGGTTTGAACCCACCATTGTCCACTCTTTTTGCCACTTGCTACCTTTTTTGCGCTACCGGAGGGGGCCAAGAGACCAGCACCCTCAAGTGATTAGTTCAAGCACCTCAAGGAAAGCAAGCCTCTATGTGTGACTACGAAGCCAGAGGCGGGCTATCGCCTATCAAGACATAATGGCTTGGAACGGTGCAAGGGGAACCGATCCGGACCAGTCTTCTCCCCTAACGACGGTATAGCTTCATCTACGAAACATTTCATTTGTCAAGAACTACCAATAAGGAGACTGCTAGCCCGTTTGCAACGGTGTATTGAAAAATGGGTGTCCAGCGAGGGTCCTAGGCTATTGGAGGAGGTTTTGGGTGTGACAGATGGAGAAGTTCGCTTAGGACCCCAGAAAAGGCCTACACACTGCCTGAGGAGACATAGACAAGTAATGATCAACCGAAAGCGGAGAGTCTATCCGGGCTTTGGGCTTCACGAACTTAGTTAGTGCCTTGGTTCGTGACAGAATTAGGCTTGGGGAGAAGACCTTGGGTTTCATTAGCCATTCTGCCAGTCTCCACCAGTACTGTGGCTTAGGGCAGGCCCACCATCCTCGCAAACAACTCGAGTTGTTATTGCACCGCGAAGCCTAGTCATCTAGCCGGGTTGTCTATCCGTCGGTGGTCTTGGGAGGGAATAAGGGTTATGAGTGTCGCTCTATGCTTCACTGGAATGCGGGCATAGATGTACAGCTTAGAGGTTGGGCTAGACCAAAAAAGTTCACTGTGTGCCCATGCTACCAGTGTTTTTTTGTTGTATAGTTGAAGCCCGGCCCTTGGTGGAATAACTGAGCCAGAAGGTAGCTACCAGTGCTCAGGGGGGGAGGGTCAAGAGCACTATATCCCTTGGAGTCACATTCATTGATAAAGTAGGGCGCATGCCAGACACTGAACGGCATTGGGTGGCACCATGTTTACCCATGTTGACTTTTCCCTAACAGCTGTAATGTATAAACCGCTCAAGATCCCTTTCCATCTCTACTTCCTGCAACGTAATCTACTTCTTTTCATTCCACCGCACTAATATGCTCAGCCTGACTCAGGAGTTATAACGAACCATAGTCAACAACCCTAAGAGCCCTCCGCCCCTCTGACCTCGACAAGGATGTTCGATGTGACTGGAAGATCACTCTGAGTCAAGGGGATGTGTTAGCTTATGAATTGACGGATGTCCTACTGTGGCGAGATGAGTTTTTATTCTGCCCATTACGATGAGAAACTGTAAAGCGGCAAAAGTCAGAAGAATGGGACCTCACGCTTAACGGGGCAGCGATTTGGCGCGCAGCATTCGGAGAGGGACCTGGTGACGCCTGTCTATAACGGGTTCGCTCCAAGCATGTCGTAGGTGTGCGAAATCCGGAACTGCCACGATATACTCGCGACTCCCCGATAATATGCGTGGTGGTGTGACCGGAGAATTATCTGCCGGCACCGAGGCCTCTAAATCATGACGCCGCTGCCTGAAGGCATACGCCGCCCGGTACGCAAACCAAAGGCCCACCACGGTAACTAGGAAACTCGGAGCGCCGAAAATAATGGCTATGATGACCTCCGGTGAGAAAAATGCCATCTTTTTCTAGTTCATGAGAGAGATACTTGGTTCCGTAGCAACGCTTGTAAACCAAGGCGAAGTGTGATGTTTCAAGGCGACGCAAAGTTGCTGATGACCAAGTTGCGAATTGCTGAGGAGGTTCGGATCGTATCTGCGTAGGGTTCAGGAAGGGGAAATAGTTTTGTGTTGCCAAGATGGCATGACTTGGTCCACAATTGGCGTGCTTTAGAAATTCAAGTGAAGGGAACTTTGCAGAAGCTGAAGAAATTTGCGAGTTTGATAGACAAATTGTTGTTTTTAACTACACCATCATCATCATGGCCAAAGACCTTGCTGCTTCTTTAATAGCTGTTGGTCATTTCTATCTGCCATGGCAGCTGACGGGCCAATTTACTTGGACTGTACTGGACGTTTGACCTGATTTGACGTTGTCCCTAAGCAATGAGGCCATGTAATGTGCCCCGTGAAGGGGCCGATTTTCACTGGGATGAGTCGTGGCTAGCTCGGCCCCCGAAAAGAGGGTAATTTTCCAAATTCGGGATTGACAAATTGGCCCTCTGATCTTTGTGAAAAGTTCCCAGCGCAACAGGCTGGGTAGAGAAAAATGGCCCCGTCTCACGCCCCAACGTGCTTCAAGATGAAATGAACCGCCGAGAAAATTGACCCCGCGAGTTACACCGCCTCGTTTGTTTCCAACCACTCGCCAGGGCGCACTTTTTTGCGGTTGGCTAGAATAATCAGCCCTGCGCCCAGGCAGAATCAAAACATCCATGTTTGGTACCTCGCCAAGTTGTTATCAGTTTTGTACTTTCCCCATCTTTCAGGTCGGGCTTCTGCGCTTCTGGGGGGCACCGCAGATTCTTCAACTACTTGGTCACCGGCGTCAGTTCACAATTGGCCCGCCATCAGCGACGTTTCCCCATGCCAGCGGACAAGCCAGCAGCGAAGACGTCGAGGCATCTTATGGCGTTACACAGTGTGGGGTTGCCAGCTCTTTGCCCCTACCACGCGCTTCAATTAAACCAATCCTTTCCCAACAACTCTGTATTTTCTCAACCAGAATCAGCATAGGTCGCGAGTCAGTGTAAGCACCCGAATTCCCTAATACAATAGCAAGACAGCGCTCTTCAGTCAGTCTTCGAGCGAACTCGGCATCGCCCACAGGATCTTTACATAGGTACAGAGTGCCGCCGGTCGCATCATTTCCATTGTATATCATGGCGTGCCAGCCAGTTTTGTGTTCGTCGAGGCTCCTCACAGAGTCCAAGTTCTTCTCTCCTTGCCAGAGGTCAACCTCAATGGCAGCACCTGTGATTTGGAGCTGGCATGACTGAAGCAGGTTCGCTCTTCCAGGTGGATCCAGTCTTTCAAACTCTGTCCAGGACAACATCCGGGCTGATGTGTCTGCTAGTGGGTTGATAATATCCACCTTGATCGAGTATCCCTCCTTAAGGGCCGGAGTCGACGAGGAAAACCCGTCAACCAACCCGCGCCAGCCCGTCCAGGACCAGCTCGGAAACTCTTGGCGACGGGTTCCAGGTTCCAACAACGCCCAGCAAAGACCTCTCGTGAACCCTTCCAGCAAACTGTTGTTCTCGACCGGGGCCGGGACACCACACATGTGATGGATGGGCGGCTCTCGCTCGGAAAGCCCGTCGAAAATGCCGAGCATGGCGTTGAGGATATCTGAGTCGTATGTGAGTTGACGAGTCGTATATTCAGCAATCAGAGGCCAAATACTCCGATATTTCATGCGAGATGTCTTGATGCCTTTGCGGGGGAAAGCCCGCTCCTGGTGCTTGAATAGTCGCCTTGACGGCGACGAGGCGACCACCTTGTGGAAACGGAGAGGAACCTCGACGGCCTCGCGGATGACCATGCCCTGGCACTCGAAGAAGACCTCTTTCTTTGTAAAGACCAGTCGCCTTCGTGACAGGATGCCCTCCTGGAACGTCCACCCCCGCGTCCGCCAGGTCGACTTGCGCACGTCGTAGCATGGATCGGGCGGGATAACCGTCAACACATGGCCCTTGACACGAAAGCAGGGTTGACGGATCATCGGACGGTCACTGACCCCGGGCAGTCCGGAGGTTGGGTCATCGCAGGCAGCGGCGATGATGGTCACCTGTGCTTTTTCATACACGGTGTTCATGGCCTGCAGTTGGCTAGAGAAGACTTTAGGGTCCGATTTGAGTGTGCAGTATCGGTCGACCCAAAGGTACCTATACCCGAGCCGAAGAGTGACGGTGATGGCATCCCGAATGAGGGCGTAGTTTTCGGCCAGCTTTTGTGAACCCCCCGGCCGCGAGGCACGGAGCCTGCAAGCTTGTATGAAGGGACACGCAGTGGAGGTCTGCAAGATCAGGTACAGTGGGCGCNCCCCCCCCCCCCCCCCCCCCCCCCCCCCCCCCCCCAAGACATAGCTCAAGGCGACGAATGGGACGGTCTCGGATGGGGCCACGATGACCAGCTCGGGCGACTTGCAGTCAATGAGGCGTAGGTGGGGGATTTTCCGGGAGGTGGGTGTGTTGCATGGCCGGCCGTGATATACCTCGCAGCAGTCGATCCAGCTGCGAATCTTGCAGTAGTCGATGGCGTCAGTCCGCAGCCGATTCACCGTGAGGGCATTTTCGCGGTACTCGTCATTGGACCCAACTCGACTGATGAAGCCAGATGGCCGAGGTGTCGTAGCTTGTCGCTTTCCGGGGGGCACGACACCAAGAAACACCGTGTCGACCCAGTTAGGCGAGAGGTCCGTCTGCTGGTCGATCCCCAGCCAGTTGCGGTTGCTTGAGAAGGCCCGTAGCTCGCAGTCGGCCGCATCCAAATCGTCGTCGAGAACAGGCTTAACAGCCGCCATGAGCCGGCACATGGGACACGACCTCGACCTCTTGTCCATATTGCCTACTTTGGATACTAAAATTCCCTTGGAGATGCCCATCGGGCACCGCGAAAACAGACGGTCAATGTCGAGAGCATCGCATTGCGCACATAGTTCCTCCTCATTGCCCACACCTTGGCAAAGGCCGCAGCCGGCCCTACGTGATCAGATTCGGACGGTGCATGGACCCATCTCTGGTACGCATCCGAGTTAAAAAACCACGGAGCGATCCGGGGTGGCATCTCTGGGTGTATATGTCGTGGAGAGAGCGATGGACCGTAACATATCTAAAGGTTGAGCTTGAGTAAGGATTCTAAGTGGCTAGTAAAACACAAGGGGCTACCTTTCCAACTTCCTCTCGAGGTACTCTTTGTCACGAGGATCGAAATCGAAATGAATACCGGATGTGTCGGACGCGTCGGACAGGCTGGACACATCAAAGTCGGACATGCTAGATATCCTGTGTGACTGGGATCTAGGAAGGCCGGGATGAATCATGGAAGCTAGGTACTAGTATGCTAGCAAAGGATGTTAAGAAAGGGCGAAGAATACCCAATTGAGGTTTCAGACCCCAGTGTCGATGCTTAATGTAATGGCCTGAATAATACTTGGCTTATGTTCGATGGCCGGCTCGGATTCGGCTGTACTTTTCTGCGATTGGTTAATATTTTGACCCCTATGACTGCTCGCCCCCTTTGATTTACTATTTAACTACGGAAGTTTCTCTCGGCTCGTCTAGCTATAGCTGGACTTTGGATAGAGGACAGCAGCCCGCTCAACAGTAAAGGGGAAACCTGTTAACAGGGCATAATTAGGGATATGCTTCGAGGCAAAAGAAAGGACAGTACTTGCTCTTCTCCACTGTTGCATTGGAGTGACCCTAGTACCTATGAGAGATGGACCTAGGAGAGTAACGACCGAGAGGGGACGGACGGACGGCGGGGTACTGGTATTTATTATGATCATGGAGGCCTCTGCGAACAATTGCAACTCCTGACTAAGTGGGGCCAATATCTGAGACCTACGAGCAACTGTGTGAGTGAATCAGGCTGTGGCTACTGAGTTGGTTTTCCAACCAGGCTCTGGGCAACGGGTCAATTTCTGGCGCCACATCATGGAGGTGGTGTTGCATTTCACTCGAATTCTTTCAGTTCGTCAAAAAAAACAGCTCTCCGCCACAGTGAGAGTTTTGGCTGGATTCACACAGTTACATTGCAAATGCAGTATGGCCTTCTGGCTTACTGGCCACTGAGGAAGCGTATGCATCCACCACGGTGCCAATTTTGAGATCTAGGCATTTCTGGCAAACGGGGCTGACTTCCAAGACCAATCAATGGGCGCTGTCAGTTTCACGCCTTCACATCGGGCGAAATCAGGCTCTACTATGGTGAGAGACTCAATTATGTGCTCGATCGGCAGTGTTGGCGTCTTGGTGTACCCGACTGAACTGGATACCCGCCTTGAGCCACACCATATCGCACGAAACATCGAGGCATATCGACCATTATGCAATTTTATCAGCGGAGTTGACACATTGCCAGTTTTGTTTGCCCTTCTCACAATGGCCTGCAATGCACTTGCCATAACATAGGTAGCTCTAGATAACGTGAAACGAACTAGTGCCTTTAGAAACTATTGATTTTAACGGATATGGCAGAGCCGCATGCCCAATCAAGGCAGTGGGCGAACTATGGACCGCACGAATTGCTAGTCGCGGTGTCGGGTTAGGGTTAGTAGAGTGCTTACTCCGTCACAAAACTCTTGAATCCCCCCTTAACTAGAACTTCTAGGGAAACTAATAATAGGTTAAGCTTTCTAAGTTTATAACAAGGTTCACCAAGACTGACATAAAATGTGGGATTATAGAAGACCCCTGTCAAAGCAGTGAACTAGGTAGATGACGTACGACTCCTGAGGGCCAACCGAACGTAAAACCAGCCTCTCAATCGGAGATTTAAGGCCCACAAAGTCACCTGGTTGACATGATGTCATGGCAGACGGTGATCTTTATTTAAGTACCGGTTTGTCAGTTTAGTAGCGCGCGTTTCACATAGGGTGCATGGATATCTCAGGACTGGCAATACGGGAAAGGGGCAAACCCCCCCACATGTCAATCTCGTATTGCAAACCTTCCTTTTATTACGGCAATGCTCGTTATTATGGAGCTGAGGCATGCTATTTAAAATGGCGATGGCGGCCGCCGTGCTTCTAGTGCTTCTAGAAGGAATAGACGACATCCCGTTTAGTTCCTAGCCAACGATGCTATCGCACGTCACCCTTCACCTATTGGTGGCCGCCGGGCTCGCCTTAGGTGCCGAGCTCGACTTCGTCAAGCCATCCAACAGCTATATCGTCGAGTACAAGAACGGTATCACCAAGCGAGACAACATCTTCTCCCGCGATGCTAGCATCAAAGTTGTCCGAGACTTCCACAGTGACATCTTCTACGGCGCCAATATCGAGGCTGAAAAACACACCGCCGAGGAACTACTGGCCCTCCCTGAAGTCGCCAATGTCTGGCCCAACCGCTTCTACGAGCCCATGAGGGTTGTTGCTAGACAGTCGGCTGATAACTCGACCGACCTGCCGCCTGGATCTGACCTCAACCCCAATGAGTACGACGTGCACAACGCGACGGGCGTGTGGGCTCTCCACCAAAAGGGCATCAAGGGCAAGGGCGTCAAGATTGCCGTCGTCGACACTGGCGTCGACTACACCCACCCCGACCTGGGAGGCGGCTTCGGTCCGGGGTTCAAGGTCGCCGGTGGCTACGACTTTGCCGGTGATGGGAACTGGCCCAAGGGACCTAGAGAGCCTGACGACGACCCAATGGGCCTGCAAGATCACGGCACCCACGTGGCCGGCATCGTGGCTGGCAAGGGCAAGAACTGGTCCGGCGTCGCCCCCGAGGCTACCATCTACGCATACAAGACTTATGCCCAGGACGGCACCGACGAAGCCATCAACATTGATGCCTTCCTCGCAGCATACGAGGCCGGCGTCGACATCATCACAGCCAGCATCGGCCTCGGTGGCGGTTGGTCCGACGGTGCCTGGGAGGAGGTTGCGACACGTCTTGCCAACAAGGGCGTGGTCATCACCGTGTCTGTGGGCAACGGTGGCGACGGCGGGCCTTTTCGCGCCTTGTCCCCCTCTGGTGCGAAGGGCGTCCTTGCTGTTTCCAACATCGACACATACTCGAACCGCGATGCGAAGCTGGCCGTCCCCGACTATAGCACCTCATGGGGGCCTCTCTTCGACCTGCAGATGAAGCCTGACGTCGGTGCCCCAGGAGCATATATTTACAGCACCGTCTTCAACCACGGATGGGCTATCTACAGCGGTACTTCCATGGCGACACCCTATCTCGCCGGAGTCGCGGCTCTCTACATTGGCCAATTCGGCGGCCGAGGCACGCAGAACGGCGCCAAGTTTGCCAAGATGATGCATAATCGCCTTGTGTCCAATGTCCGCAAGGTGAATCAGTGGAGCTGGAGCGAGCCGACCGCTTCAGTTGCCCAGATCGGAAGCGGCCTGATCAACGCCACAAGCCTCTTCGCATCGACAACCGACCTGATGTACAAGCCCATGGCCCTCAACGACACTCGCTTTTTCTCCGGCCACCACAAGATCACCGTGATCAATAACAGCAAGAAGGCTGTCGAGTACTCTCTTACCAAGGAGGACTCGCAGGGCGTCAGCACCCTGGGCAACGGAGAGTACGACACCATTGTCAAGGAGTACAGCTACCTGCAGTGGTACGAGTACTCCATCAATGCTACGCTTCCCAAAAAGTTCACTCTGCAGCCTGGCGAGAGCAAGGAGGTCACCGTCTCTTTTCAGAACCCCGACAAGTCCAATTGGTATAAACCAAGCATGCCCTTATACGGCGGCAACATCATCGTCTCGGGCTCCAACGGCGACCGTCTCGCCATCCCCTTCGTAGGTGTCGGCGCTGACCTGAAGGGAACCTTCAAGAACATGTTCCTTGCCGAGCCGCGTATGCAATCCCTCGACCCGCCTGTTCAGCAAGGCCTCAACGGTTCCACTCCCTCCTTCTCCTTCAACCTCACCGCTCAGGACTTCCCTGTCATCTTGGCCGGCATCGGCTGGGGCACTCGTCAGCTCCGCTACGACATCTTCGTAAAGGGATGGACAGAGCGTGCGTGGAAGTGGCCCCTAGTCCCGGGGAAGAACAAGTACGTGGGCTCGGGCACATGGTGGGTTGGGGCGGGACAGGTTCCCAAGTGGTTTGACGACCAGGGCTGGAATCCAGACGAGACGACTGACTATCCCTTGGTAAACACGGGTCGAGCAGCGGCCATGCCTGGATACGACAAGCGAGAGTACTGGTGGTTTGGCAAGCTTACCAACGGCACCAAGATTGCCCGAGGCGAGTATGTATTGCGATTTGCAGCCCTTGTCCCTTTCGGCCGGCCGGAGGTGGCGGCCGACTGGGATACCTTGGCAGTGCCTTTCAAGGTGACGGGACAGTACAAGTCTTTGTAGTAATTAGATAGATGACTGAAATATGCACAGTACCTAAAGACACATCAGAATAAGTTGTTAAGCATTTAATCAATGAAAACAGTACATAAACAAAGAACTCTGTACGCCTATCCTGCCTGCAAGACATGCCTCTTGTAGTAGCAATTTATCTGTAAATCCCAGGTCCCTCATGCAATCTATACTCTATCCTCTCTGTCCGCCATTTTCCGTTCAGGCTGTCAATGCTAGATAACCCGAGTATCTCTCAGTGCCTGCCCAGCAGCAAGTCCATTTACATCCACTTCAATCCCCCCAGCCATGGTTGGCCGCTGAGGCACAGGTACAGAACCGCTAGCCTTGATGTGCAGTTTCTCGTCTTGGGCGGATGCAATCTTGTCCTGTTTCAGACCCATCGAATCAAGAAATCCAATAGTGTCTGTCAATTCTTGCTCCTTTCTGGCTGCGGTCCAGTGAAGCTCTGCAGCCATGATGTCGATGACCCTTGGCAGAACCTGCAGCGCTTTTGAAGCATCAAGGAACGACAGACGTGTCCGGCGGGCGATGACGTCCGCGGCTGTGCAAGCGGCCTCAGAGCGCACTCCATGTGTGACCTCAGCCTCGATGAAGGGGAGATTTGGCAAAAGTCGAGTGTTTAGACGTGGTGAAATGGCGAGCAGTGCCCAGGCTCGGTCGCCGTAGTTGGTGGCAAGGTGGTAGGCAATATCAGCCTCGATGGGGAACACCTCCATCAGTCGCGAGGCAAGCGAAGACCAGTAGCCATGTGCGCCTACTAGGGGTACTTTGCGTGTGCAGCAGGTGCCGCTAGTCGTGAATCCCGGTAGTCCAGCACCGCTGATGTCAGGAAGAGGTATGGCGCGTGGTTGAAGGTTGAAAGTCTTGATGGCTTCATCAACAGTGTCTTCAGCCATTTGTCGGTACGTGGTCCATTTCCCACCTGCGCAGGTGAGAAGACCTGAAGGAGAGACGGTGATGAGATGACTTCTAACAAGAGATTCGGTGTTTTTGGCTCGTGGGTCGCGGACGAGAGGACGAATTCCTATGTGGTGTAAGTAGATGCTCAAACGTTGAAGACAAATGGTTCACTAACCTGACCAAGCTGCCAGTACGTCATCCCTAGAGAGCACCGATTCTGGCGACAAGAGCTTGCTAACCTCGTTGAGAATGAAATCCACATCGTCTTGCTGCGCTACAGGAGCCTTCTCAACGTTGCAAGGGTTGTCCGTCGTTCCAGCCAGAGTGAAGCCTTGCCAAGGAAGAACAAAGATGACACGGCCGTCTGAGGTGGCTGCGTCAAGCATTCCCATTCCATTGGGGCATAGCCTCTTTGGCAGCATGATGTGGACACCAGATGAGGGAGCGACAATGGGCTCTCGAGAGGGCTCATCCATTTGTTCAATCGCGTCGGTGAAGGGGCCAGTCGCATTGATGACGCCCTTGGCATGGACTGTGAAGGCTTGCGATCCGTCAAGGACATCTCGTACCTTGGCACCGCATATTTGACCATTGGCATCTTTCTCAAGACCCGTGACCTCGACATGATTGAGAATGGTGGCTCCGTATTGAGAAGCTGTCATTGCCAGAGCGACGTTCATTCTTGAATCGTTGTGTTGGCCATCATAGTACACCAGAGCGCCAACCATATTATCTCGTCGCAATAACGGAAACGCAGCAAGCGCTTTGCTCTTGCTCAAGTAATAAGAACTCTCCAGGCCTTGCGAGCCAGCGAGAAGGTCATAAGCCTTGGTACCAGCCCAAAAGTAGGGCGCCTCCCACCAACGTTGCAACGGCAACAAGATTGGCAGCGAACTTGATAGATGCGGCGCAATGTTGAGAAATGTCTTGCGCTCTCTCAAGGCTTCCATGACGAGCTGGAGCTGACCGTAGTCGAGGTTCCAGACTGCCTTTTCGAGATAGCGAACACCGCCATGCACGAGCTTTGTGCTCTTGGAGCTTGTCCCTGAGGAGAAGTCATCGCGCTCAACGAGTGCGACTTTCAATCCGCGTGTGATGGCATCAAGGGCGATGCCTGTTCCGGTTGCGCCGCCGCCGATGATGAGTAGATCATATTGAGCACTCTTGTCCGGTTCGCTGCTGCGGCGTAGGTCGGCAAGCTGTTCGGCGCGGCTCTTTGTAGCTTGGAAGGTAGGTGGCACGATACGGCCGGCGGAATCGCGCTTGAGAGGAGCAATGGGCTTGTCGATGGAATGTGTCTTGTTTCGAGTCGCGTAGACGACGCCGCCGGCTGCTACGGTAGCTGTTGCAGCAGCGCAAGCGACGAGCAGCGGCCGCTTGACTGTTCGAAGTCGCTGCTGCATGGTGGTTGGCTTGTGCTCTTGACGAGGGACAGTGTGAGCTCCTCAAGCGCTCTTGAATAGCTTTGAGCGCGTCGATAGGAATGGTGGTGGCAGGGTAGGTCTTGAGTATGGTGTCAAATCAATCAACTTGGAGCAAAGAGAAAAGTATGTTTATAACAGACGATAACTCGACAATGATCGTCGCATTGAAAAAAAAGATTCCATCATTTGCGGAGTGAAGACGGGCCACTCGAGCAGCTCTGATATCATACCTGACGCTTTCTTCTGGAAAGAACCGGAGAGGACATGCCGGCCACGCCAAATCACGCTCCAACATTTCTCCCCGTGATCATTTTCTCCCTCAAGTCCCCGTCGAAATGAAACCCCTGCCCCGCCAGAAACTCGCATCTGACAAGTGAGGTCGTCTCGTAAAACCTCCAACATGCAAGTGAGCCAATTCTTGCCGTGTCATGACCAACGCTCAGCCTCATCCACCATATGCATGTCGGTATTTCAACACCGAGTTGCTAAGCTATACAGGGATTAGTGTGATGACCCCTGACAGATGCATGTCGGGGTTTGGTACCGACCATAATTCACCGAGCACGACCGAAGGATTGATTGTGCGCCCGCCTCCTCCGGCGGCAAACTTGGCTTCCGTGGCCACGTGCTGATATTCACCGAGGTACAGCAAACTACTGTTGGCTTGGCTCGCACCTCGATGCGCTTTTCAGGTCAGAGGCGCATGCAGGTTGGTTCCATTCGGACTAGGTACGCTTTCTGGAAGGGAGCCGCAAAACCTTGCAGTTTCTTACTGTATCCACTTGGTTTGGTTGGTGTGGGTCAAAGATCCTACCACGTTGTATCACGGCTCGGCGTCAACTCACCCTGGAGTTGGAGCATTGATGAATGGTGTTATCAAAGTCGAATCTCAGCAGACTTTCTCGCTTGGTGGTGGGCTTTAAGCATTATGATTAGGTTGATATGGTTTGAATATCACTTGATATCGAGGCTAAATTATTGATGCCCGAGATACAGTGGAGGAGAAATACTGGAGCCGAACGTCGTGATTAAAAACCATTGATAGCCATCCAGTTGACCAAATGAAATACTCTCCAGATACCACCATGAAAGCTTGCCTGATCACAAAATGCTCATCGATTGATTTAAACGTTACCATCAACTGCAAACATATCCACAACGATCTCATAATGTCTCAGAAATGCTGACGTTCCCAAGTTCCACCAGCGCTGATCACAAACTCCAGTGGAGAATCGCGAGGTGGGCACCGTGGGGTTGAGGCAAACGTTCAGACGATCAACGCTATCAATTGACGCACTACCTAAGTAACTATAATGCTCTCCAAACCTGTTTCTCATCATGTGGGTTCTGTGTTTCCTGTTCTCTGTTTCATTTCCTGTTGTTTCACTTTCGCCCACCAAACTCGACTATTCAAAGATTCTCGAACACCCCGCCCTCACCTCGGAAGCGCCCGAGTCCTTCAACCATGCTCAACGAGAGGATTCTATACCTGCGAATCCAGTGCGCGGTCATAGGTGTTTGACCAGACTGATCGACGAGGTGTTACAAGCCGCTTGAGTCCCATGTAGGGAGTGTTCATTGGGCTAGGGCCAGTGTACATGAAGGTATCATAGAGGAAACCACCAAAGGATGTACCAAGGAACGGTACCACCATTGGAATCTATAATCAAGGTCAGTTGAGTGCGCCATAATCAACCAAGACTTCACTCACCCAGAAATAGTATCCTCCCGCAGACCAAACCTCAGTTCCGTATCCGAGCATGTACGAAACCAACCGCGGTCCGAAGTCACGAGCCAAGTTGATGGCATAGCCAGTTTCCCAACCCCAGCAAGCACCAATACCAAAGATCAAGAAGAACAGGGCAAGAGGCATGAGCGGCCCGGCACCAATGTTGGTGCTATCCGCCAACGCAAAGATGACAAACTGCAGGATCGTGCTGGCGATGAACTCGGAAAAGACCATGCCTGTACGCGTCATGAAGGCAGCGGGATACGTGCAAAAGATGCCCGCCGTCGCGTTCTCGCCTGTGACGGTTCGGATACCCGGCCCGCCCTCGTATGCGTCGATGGCAGACTTGTAGTTGCCATACACGACCGCGGCGGCGGCCATGGCTCCGAGGGTTTGGGCAATGGCATAGATGGGAAGCTTGCGCCAGGGATGGCCTCTGAAGAGACAGTTCGCCAAAGTCACGGCGGGGTTCAGATGGCCTCCTGATTTACCACCGACGTATACTCCAAGCATGACACCTAGCCTGGTCGAGCTCGTTAATCAAAATCCAGGTCGACTATCGCGATTCAAGACTTACCCCCAACCCCAAGAGATGCTCTGATAGTCACCCTTGGTTCCTCTGCTCAGAACGACCTGAGCAACAACGCCGTCGCCAAACAGAATCAAGACAAAGGTGCCAAAAAATTCCGAAAAGGCATCCTGGCAAGTCTCCCTGACCCTGCTCCAAAGCAACACCTCCTCCCGCTCACCAACATGAGGCTGCAGCGTCGAATCGCTGGGCAGTTCCTTGAGCGCTTTGGTCTGAACCATCTCGACTTTGGCGGGAGAACTTGGGCTGTTGATGGATGACTCTGAGATAGAGTCTTGGTTGAAAGAGGCGTTCATTGTAAAGATCTTGGTCGAGAGGGGATGGTTGTGAATGCCGTCATCACCTCATGGGGATGTGGTTACAATTTATGCTCAGCAAGGACCAGCAAGACTCTTAGCCACCAAGCCGATTAGGTTACAAAACGATAGAGGGTATCCTCTTGGACTGAGCCATCGTTCGGCTCCGGTGCGAGCGAACATCGCTTCCTTTCCCGAGGCACACTCCCGGTCCCCTCACCTTCCCATGGTGAGGGTGGCTTACAAGTCTGTTGGTACACTCCTGGTTAGAGAACGGGGAACTCCAGCTCCGAAGGGGTAGTACTTCCAGTTCCTCCCGGCGCAATCGAACCATGGCTTGTGGACGGGCCCTTCGGTGTTTGTCAGTCAGGTGAGGGTAACGTCTAGATGCGAGCTCGGTAGCCCACACCGAGAGGTATCACCACCCTCCAAGATGGGGATTCGAGACGCCCATCCCCCGCCTCCGCAGGTTCCCCGACGAGCCTCAGACCCTCCGGAGGTCCGAGGGTTTGATTAGACAGTATAGCAGACTATGAATATGCAGATAAGCGTTCGCCAAGCCCCTTGTCACATTAAAGCTTCTAGAACGTGTTCCCACTTTGTGGGGATATGCACAAGGTCCCGAGGTGTCAAGAAATTTCTCCACGTTGATCCTTCGCTGCTTAAACCCCGATGGCGTCCTCCGATGCTCGTGCCATAGGCCATGTAATTCGGGTTCGCAAAACCCGAGTTTCTGACCTCCATCTCTCAGGTGTAGGGATTATGAGACGTGCTGTTGGTCCGTGTCAAGATGCAACCCCAATCAACCGCGGTGATCCTCGGCCGAAATCTTGATCTCGTGCTCTTTTCTCGACCAAAAAGTAAAACCCCGCAAATTGATCCTTGGGGTCACCTGGGGTTAGCTTCAGGAGGGGTTTCTTCCCCGTGGAGGAGGGGATGGCTTGTGATGGTGTCGCATTAGAACCTCCAAGCTCAAGCCGAGACTGGAATACTTAAGTGCCTGGTCCATTGCATTCTGATGACACGTCCTATCGCATCTTATCTCGGTTTAATCATCACATTACAAGCTTGTCCCACCTTTGTTTCCCAATCCTTTACGACTGATACCTCTTCACCAAAAACGTCATGCCTCTCATCAATGGAAACTCGAATGGCTCCTTCATTGGAGCCATTGATCAAGGCACAACCAGCTCACGCTTCCTCATCTTCGACACTAGTGGCGAAGTTGTGGCGACGCATCAGCTCGAGTTCAAGCAGATCTATCCTCATCCTGGGTAAGGCGATTCACATATTGTTTTGACCCAGAGGCTAATATTCAAGCTTAGATGGCATGAGCATGACCCAGAAGAGCTGGTAAGCTCTGTGGAAAAGTGCATTGATGGAGCTGTCGAGTCCTTTGAGGCTCGGGGCAACTCACGCGACCAGATCAAGGCCGTGGGCATCACAAACCAGAGAGAGACAACTATTGTCTGGGATAGAACGACGGGCAAGGCGCTGCACAATGCCATTGTCTGGACCGACACTCGATCTCAAGAGTTGGTCCGACGACTGAAGCGTCGTCTCGGGGCTAGCGAATTGCCCTCGAGATGCGGTCTTCCTCTCTCCACATACCCCTCGGTCAGCAAGCTGCTATGGTTGCTCGAGAATGTTCCTGATGTCAAGGATGCGTATGAGCGCGGGGTGCTCGCTTTCGGTACCGTCGACACTTGGCTGACGTACAAGTTGAACGGCGGCACGGAGCGTGACATTTACGTGTCGGATCCTTCGAATGCGTCACGCACCATGTTCATGAACCTCGAGACGCTCAAGTACGATGAGGAAATCATTGACTGGTTCCGTCTCGACCCCGCAAAGATTACCCTGCCAAGGATCGTGCGGTCCTCGGACACCAAGGCTTACGGCTCCTTGGCTGGCACCTGCTTGAAGGGCACCAAGATCACTGGGTGTCTAGGTGACCAATCTGCTGCCCTCGTCGGCCAAAAGGGTTTCACCCCCGGCCTCGCCAAGAACACATACGGGACTGGCTGCTTTCTGCTCTACAACGTGGGGTCCAAGCCCGTAATGTCTACCCACGGGCTTCTGAGCACCGTCGCCTTTGACTTTGGCGAGGGCAACACCATGTACGCGCTCGAGGGCAGCATCGCCGTGGCGGGCTCGAGCGTCAAGTTCCTCGTCGACAACTTTGGCTTCATCCAGTCGTCGTCCAAGCTGAGCGCCCTGGCCGAGACGGTCGAGGACAACGGTGGGTGCACTTTCGTGACGGCCTTTAGCGGCCTGTTTGCGCCGTACTGGATTGACGATGCCCGAGGTACCATCTTTGGCATCACAGCGTACACGCAGCGCGGACACATCGCTCGCGCCACGCTCGAGGCCACGTGCTTCCAGACAAAGGCCATCCTAGACTCGATGGAGAAGGACAGCGGCCACGCCCTGACGGAGCTGGCCGTGGATGGTGGCATGTGCAACTCGGATCTTATCATGCAGGTACGTACAGCAGCACAACAGCTGAACAAGGGGGAGATGAAGACGCTAACAGGGTTTACAGACGCAGTCTGATCTTATTGGCATCCCTGTCAACCGACCGGCCATGCGGGAAACAACGGCTCTTGGCGCCGCCATCGCAGCCGGTTTCGCAGTGGGAATCTGGAAGGACTTTGGTGACCTGAAGAATGTCAACACGGAGGGCCGGACCATTTTTGAGCCCCAGATCACTAGTGAAGAAGCGGCAGCTCGTTTCGAGACGTGGGAGAAGGCGGTCCAGATGGCCAAGGGGTGGGCGAGCTAAACGAGGCGGTGTCTGTAGCGTTCTTGTCTGTGCTTTCTTTTTTCTTCGCGTTTTTTTTTTTTTTTTTCTGTAGCATATGTATCAAGTGAAATACTGCTGCCTGGGCCAAGGGCTGCTAAAACAAGTCCGTTGAATTCCCTACTATTAACACTAGTGATGATCGCCTAAGCCCTTGCCGTCTGCCACATGCCAATAGAGGCAAAGCGTCCTGGGGCCGATCACATCCTTCAATGGCGCCAGGGTGAGGGGAGAAGAGAAACGAAGCATCTTCCTCCCGGCGAAGCCGTAGCATGAATCAGGACATGAGCTGCGGGTGCTCAGCGTCTCATCTCCACCGGAACTTTATGCAACCTACCAAGCATCGACGTACGTCAGCCGGATTCCAGAAGAAGAAGGCCCCTAGACCTTCTGGGATGTCATTTGCTACGGGCCCCCTGGTCCGCGCCGACAGGGAGGGGGTAGCACTCCGACATGCTGCCTTTCTGGTGTGGCCCCCTCAGCTCGGCAGTAGAAGACAATGGCGACAGTGTCAAATCTCCACGTTTCACCGGGGGGGTCTAGGCCTCTAACTGGGGCAAACTTGGTCAAAGATTGACGGCTTACCGCCGGAGTTGGGGGACCGAGGCTCGGCCTTATTGTTCACCAACCGTTCGTTCTCCTCAATATTATCTCTGGATCCAATTCTCCACGTTTCCTGTCAACGAAGATCTCCTGTTCCACCAAAGCAATCCATGTGCATGGTTCATTTCTGCTGCTTATCGCCCTTCCCCAGATTCTACTCCACGCAACTCAATCGAACTCTGAGGGAATGTGGAGGTCCCAGACCCTCGAGAGAGGGATCGGCACAATCCCCACGAGCGAGCCCCCGACAGCAGCAATTGAGGCCGAGGACCTCAACTCGACCTTGAGCAATGACGAGGGATCCAGTGGCGGGGAGTCCAGACTCACCAGCTCCAATGGCCCGACGAGGAAACGGAGGAGGGAGAGACACCAAAAGATATCGTAGGTTTTTTTTCCGACATACAATACCCGATAAAAAATACGAAAAAATCTGAATAGTTTGTGTGTTCAAGGTGTGAGATGTGCAAATCCCGCAAGGTAAAATGCGACCGTGCTGAGCCCGCTTGTTCATGGTGCGCCCGACACAACCGCGCCTGCGTCTACCTCGAGAGACAAAAGCCGGGGGCAGCTCGCAATGGTTTCAGTCTTGAGCTCGAGGCCAAAGTCAATCGCATCGACGCGTTGCTACAAGCCTTGGGACGCCGTGTTGAGGAGCACATCGTCCAGGATCACGCGGCAGCTTCACCGGGCCTCACATCTTCAACCGCGAATAATCTCCAAGGCGATAGTCAAGATGGTAGTCGACTTACGCCTACAAGTCTCCCGAGAACCTCTTCAATGTCGCAGGCTAGGTCACCAAGCCTGTCCGGTACAACATGGCAATCAGGCATCCAACCTCAGCAGCCAGTGCTGATGGCCAATTTGGAGGGCCCTACCCAACCCGTTACCTCTCCAAATGCCTCTGGATTTCGAAAAGACCCTTCTCTTCACTCCTTCATCATTGATCTCCCACCTCACGACGTCGTCTATACCCTCGTGGACCTCTACTTCAAGCACTGCAACACGTGGTGTCCCATCCTTGATCGAAAAACGACCTTTGCGGCCTTCTTCGGGCCGACATTGATGGAGGAAGCCGACAGGATTTTGCTCTATGCGATCGTGGCAACGACGCTGAGGTTTCTCAAAGATCCAAGGATGTCGTCCGAGATGCGGACATACTACCATGCCGTATCCAAGCATACAGTGCAGATATACGCCATGGAACATATCAGCGTACCTGCTCTACGAGCCCTCGTCATAATAACCCTGGATGAGCTGGGAACATCAAACGGCCCCCGTGGTTGGAATCTCTTGTCATTACTATCACAAAGCGTGAGACAACTCGGCCTATGTGAAGAAAGCACCGTCTTCCTGTCGGCCGATGCGTCAGAAACTCCGCATACCGGCTCCATGAGAAGAGTTGCAGCTGGAAAGCCCGAGTCCTGGATTGAAGACGAGGGAAGGCGACGGCTTTACTGGATGATATACCTCTTGGACCGTTATGCAACAATAGCCACGCCGACTTTTGACTTTATGCTCGACGGCAAGAAAGTCACGCGTTTCCTACCTTGTTCATACGACTTGTTCTCAAAGAACGTACCGGTAGAAACGAGGGCTTTTCATCCAAGTGACGATCAGCAGAGAGAATACCTCGTCAACAAACCCGAAAATCTCGGCAGCTTTACTTACCATTGCGAGATCCTCATCATCCTTAGCAAGATTCACGAGTTTCTCAAGACGCCAATTGATGTGTCGTCTACAAAGGACATGGCTGAATGGCGAAACACCTACCAGACGCTTGACCGATCACTGGATGGCTGGCTGCAGAGCTTACCGAGTGAATACAGCAAGATATCTGCTCTGTGCCACTCGGATCCTGCAAGTCGTGTGGCAAACTGGTTCATGCTGCATAGCGCATACGTCACTGCTGCAGTACGGCTTCATTCTTCGGCGGCGTATCCGACCGTCAGGTCTCACATATTTGTGCCCTCTCATTACGCAATGCAGAGGTGCCTGTCTGCTGTACAAAGCCTTGGAGACATTACCCGTGATGTCTCTGAAGCAGATGGCTTGAATCTTCTGGGGCCTCCGTTTGCATTTTCGCTCTGGGTGGCTGGTCGATTGCTGCTGGTTCATGCTGCTGCGGTTGGATGTCCAGTTGATCCCCTGATTGACTTCTTTATCGAAACGCTTCGAAATGTCGGCCAACACTGGGACGTCGCAAGCAATTACTCCAAGATTCTGAGCCGGCTTGTACAACGGGGAAGACAGGGCGACATGACCTTTGCCGCCATGAGACGGTACGTCTTGTGCAATTTCCCCAAACAACAGAACTAACATGGCATTAGGAGCGCGTATGACCTGGTGACACTCACATCTACAGCTCGACACTCGAGCCTGGAGCCGACATCAACACAAGTCACATCTCTCAGCGAGCTCGACAACATTGACGTCTTTGACTTTTTCAATTATCCCAGAGTCTCCAACCAGAGTACGGCGAACCTGGTCATTCGACCCCAGACCATGAATAATATCCAAGGGGACTCGGCGAGAAACGGCATACCTGATCCAGAGGCAGATTGGTTAGCTTATGGGGGGTCGCTTTTCAACTAATCTGGAACAACTGGACCGTATAGAATTCTTTGACAATCACTTGTCCGATGTCTTGTGCTTGCATCATTAAATCTCAGCTAGGTGTTATTGGTATACGATGGGGGGATTGAGATTCTAGCAATAGTGATAAAAGATGACTGCACGTTCGAGAAAGCATGATGATATTCTTTATAGGAGTCCTCATTAATTCCGTATCGATTAGCCTCTGGTTGTTCCCTGTGCCTCCACGATCTGAATATCCCACTGACTTGCTCTTGAGGGACGCAATCCAGCCAGTGACTTGCCCCAGACGTCGTCAGGCCAGAGGTTGCGCCGGTCCTACGGGTTCCGTCAACCCCAAAGCTCACGCAGAACAACATGCATAATGATACGCAGAACCGATCCAAATTTACCGCCAACAACACTGATCTACGGTGTGACAAGCGGGCGGACATGCAGAGAATGTTACCTTGCATATCAGACCACGGGCGGATAAAATGCCAGGGTCGAACCAACAGACAACAACACCTGTCCAAAGACCGACGACCCCGCCCGTAATTCTTGTCGTGATCTTGACTCTCAAAACACGCACGAACACCCACAGAACAACGTACTGGGCAAGATGACGAATGATCCCGAGTCTTCTCCTCCAGCGCAAGCTGCCAACACCGCTGAAGAGCAGGTGGCGCATCTGGTACGTGGGACGATGGAATGGTTCACTGATGGTGGATGATGGAACTGACGTGACTCAGGAAGCTGAAGCCCCTGTTGATGGAGACTCGGCAATTCTGGTTGTGAGTACTGTAGCCTTCATCCATCAAGGAATGCCGATTGACTCGCCTCCGCTAGACTGATGATGAACTGTCCACTGCGTCGTTGCGCTCGAGCATTCGTGAATACCACATGATCAATGGTCGTGGATATCACCGAGATGAGAGCAAGTCGGGACCGAATCGCTTGATCAATCTCCAGCTAACTAATGTTTGCAGAATACTATCTCCCTAGCGATGAGGTACAGCCTCTTATCCATTCAATGAAAGAACATCGCTGACAGTATTGCAGCATGAATCAGAGCGACTAGGTAGCCGAGCGTGAAACTCTACGCATGAATTGAAGACTCATGACAATTTGGCAGATCTTCAAAACCACCAGCTTCTCCTAACATTTGGCGGCAAGAGGTATTTCGCTCCCAATGCTGAGACAGCCAAGCGAGTCCTTGATGTCGGTACGGGCACAGGAGTGTGGGCGGTCGAGTTCGGTACGTCAAGACAGGCCCCGTTGAAGTAGAGGCTGACCTGATCTTCAAAGCCGACAACCATCCTCATGCTCAGGTAAGATTCATGACGGCCTAGACTCGATGTAGATGACTCAATTCAACAGGTCTTTGGTATCGATATTGCCGCTATCCAGCCGACTTTGTGAGTATCAACCCCAACCGGCCTGAAAATTGTCTAATAATATTCCAGTGTCCCTCCCAACTGCACTTTTGAGATTGACGATGCCGAGAAGGATTGGACGTGGAGTCAAAAGTTCGACTACATCTTTGTACGCCTCATGGTCGGCAGTTTGGCCGACTGGGACAAGTTTACACGCAAATGCTTTGAGTAAGGTCACAAAACCCCCACTTGCACGCTTCTTTCTGACCAAGCCCAGAAACTTGGAACCAGGAGGCTGGCTTGAAGTTATTGACCCTACTTTCCCTGCTAAATCAGACGACGGAACACTCAAGCCCACCTCTCCTTTGAACAGATGGGACGAACTAACCTCCAAGGGCGCCGCAAACCTCGGAAGACCCTTTGACGAAGGCGTAAACCACGAAAAGCGCCTCAAAGAACAGGGCTTTGTCAACGTGACGCGAAAGACGTTCAAGTGGCCTATTAACACTTGGCCCAAGGATCCAAAGTACAAGGAGATTGGACTTTGGACTCTGGCCAACATTGAGAGAAATCTTGAAGCCATCAGCACGATCCTGTTGGCGCATGGGCTTGGTATGAGCCGGGATGAAATTTTGGTTTTCCTTTCTGAGGTGAGGGCCGAGATGCGGAATCCGAGGGTTCATGCTTATTGGGAAGTGTGAGTTTCAACTTGACCCCTGATCGATGGTGAAGCTGACTGGTGATGCAGGTTTGTGGTTACTGGACAGAAGCCGGAATAGTAGGTCCGAGTATGGTGACGAGCAGATTATTGGAATTATATATCAAATTGGATAAACGCTACCTGCCCACGTTACTCACTGTTGTGGAATACTAAATGATTGCAGCCTTAAGACTTGAGCATTCGTCATCCCGTATAGACAAATGATAGCCTATTTCTGGTCATCGGGCTCTCCAATGGATCGTGCAAAAGATAATCACTGCTCGACTCAACACCCAATATCAGGGAGTGTCAAGAAATAGAGTTAAAGGCTGTTCGCCCTTGTCAGTTGGCCGAGACTGCACCGAAACCATTGCGACGTCACACCGGACAAGCCGACACAGCAATTGCACGTCATATCTTGGCAACGAATTCCCCATAACCGGGGTGAGTCAACTGAACGCATAGGGCCACAAATGAGAAACTGTCTCACTGTCGTCAATAAAAACAGAGTTTGCCTAGACCCATATTCATCGGCCAAGCCGGGGTTTCATCCGTCTTGTCTTTACGGCGCGGCCAATCACGACGCGACGCGATCCAGGCCGTCTTGGCGAAAATACGGGAAATGGCAAGGGAGCCAATACTTTAATTCAATGTGTCTGGGAGGCTTGGAGAGTCATTCTTGCACGGGCCGACATGAGTACAGGCCCAGCCTGGCTGCGCGACTTGGCCGAAAATGCCAACTGTCAGACAAAGATAAAACCCTCCAACAGCCCAACTCTCCGCCATCTTCAAGTATTTCCAACTTCGCTTCGCGTCAATCCACACCATGGAAGGCAGTTATCGGCCTCTTCCTGCCAACGCACCCTCGCACGATCCATCAACGCCTTGGCGAGGGAGTCGACCAAGCAACCAAACGCCAAGCCCGCCTCACCAGCACGAATTAATGGAAAAGACAACACCTCGGTTTAGAGGCCTCCCGGCGCGGCGGCGATCACGACCAAAGCTCTGGCTGGGGGTGCTTGGGAAATGGCTCATCACGGTGGCTTTTATTGTCATCATTTACGTCATTTTGATCGGCTATTCCAATTATGAAGTCATTTCCAACAAGCAGAAGCGATATTTCAATGCATTAATTACCGGATTTTTAATCGCGTTGGGTTTGACGACGATGAGCCAGTTGACAAACGCCGTGTCCGATCTGAGATGGTGGATCCTTAGCCGTAGACCTCGCTCGGCAGGAAAGGTGAGAATCAATACTTGCAGCGGAAAAGAGTATCTATTAACTCTTTTGCTCAGGTCAAGGCAATTCTGCACGCTACTAGTATGACCCAGGTCTTGATGCTGGCCATCAAGTCCAGTCGAACTTCCATCCACCTCAGCGTCGCAGCTTGGGTCATCTTATTCCTCGTATGTTCTCTGTGCCGTTCTGTGCGAGACTTGATGCTGATAGCGTTGGATAATCCAGGGCTCTCAAATTGGCTATGCCTCTCTCGGACTGTGCTATTCCGTAGAAAAGACTGAAGACCGCGCGCTGCTCGTTCCTGGCAACGTCTCCATCCCCAATCTCTCTACAATCGAGACAAACAAAGTCATCAAGCAGTCCAGTTCTATCAGGGCACAGCAATACACTGCCAACAGGTTTGTTCTGCCGCAAAATCAAGACCATTGAAAAGAAAATTCTCTGACAGCCAAACAGTTACGGCACCGTCTCCCTGGCCCTCAACTGGGCCGATCCCGACGCCATGCCCATTCCCGGCACGCTCTGGTTTGCTGATGATTACTCCCTCTTCTGCACCATCAACTACTGTTCTTATGTTTTCCGCGAGACAAACACGCAGACATTAGGAGACCCACGTGCGATTCCCGTCACCGTAACAACGAACCGCAACATCAATGCCACCGCACAATGCTCTAGCTATCCGGTTCTTCAAGGAGGCAACGGCACAGACTCGAGTATACGAGTAAAGATTGACTCACGAGAAGTCAACATCACCATCCCGCACCAGAATGGACCCGATCAAACGACGTACATGACATCTACAGACCAGTCTTGCGGGGAAGGTTGCAGTATTCTATCAGTGTTCGAAGCATCATCGACGGAGCCATGGTTCTACAACTGCACTGCAAGGCTAGGATCTGTGGCTAATGCCACTAGACCCGAGCACAAACTTGGTAGCAATCTTGCACAGCTGGCAACGTCGGCAATCGCATTACAGGGCTATGCCAACAATGGAAGCTTCCAGTACATGACATACCCATCGGCAGCCACCTTTGGAATCCCCGTAAACGGCTCAACTGAAGCCATGGGGCTTCTCCTTTCTCGCTTCACAATCGGTGTCCTCAGCACCGTCATAGAGTCAAACTCAGACATTGTCGTCCAAGGCCAAGCACCAACCATCGGGCAGAAGCTGGGTGTCTCGCACTGGGGAATCATCCATCTCATCATCTGGCTGACAGCCGGTCTACAACTGCTGCTGGCGGTGCTAGCGACTTGGGTGGCGGAAAAGGTGGTTGTACCAGAAGAGAACCCTCTCGCCGAAGCACGAGTTTTACAATCCATGGTGACAGAACAAGGACCTCAGATGATCAACGGCCAATCGTTTGAGACTGTCCCGTTGGGTCCAGCCAAGTCATTATGGATCTTTAAGGACCAGTATGTGGGGGATGGCGTGTATGATTTATATATGGAGGAGGTATCGGGATGATCAGACTTATAGAGCGCGCCGATTTTCATTAACTTTTATACACTTTCCTAACGATGCTTTGTTCACGAGATCTACTTGTATCACGATTTTAGACTACTGTGCTATAGGGTACGACAACACCCCTCCCAGCGTTCATTCGTTTACATGCAAGACAAATCATATTTACAAGCCCTCGCGAAGCTCATCACCAAATCTTGGCTAACGCTTTTGTAAGGCAAAAATTTGAGAAGTTGAGCTTATCTAGTCAAGCCATTGTCCACAGATGTATTGGTTCCGCCGGTCTCGGGCGTCGCTCTCGTACACCAAAACAGGCAAAGTCGATTCTGCAGACCCATGTTCTAGGAAGCAATGGGGAGAACAAGGCGGGCCGACGTCCCAAAAGACCCGAGACTCCTCATCATCAAAGAAAAGCATTCACAATATTTGACACACAAAGAACGATATCCACGGAATAGACCCTTTTGTTTTTATATACTCCAGCTAAGATGTAGCAACGCAAGATGTTTAATAATGCTATGGCTAAACAGCAATCAGGGTGACATGCTGCGAGATAAAGACCCTGTGTTGAGTGATTTTGACAGTCTTGGACCAATCGGAACTAGAGACAACCATTAGTCATGATCATTATCAGCCGGTTCTGGAGTTGACCTCCGAGTTGTAAATTCTCCTCCATCAACTCACACCATAAACGGTTGATCAATCTTTTATGATGCCTACCTTGAGTGCGGATATGTACAAGCCTGCTCCGCGGCGTGTAAAAAAGACAAACATTGTCCGAACCCGAACTGGTTGCATCACATGCCGTGAGCGAAGAAAAAAGGTATGTTCCAATCCACAGTCAGCGAGCGACGTGGAGCAACTAGGTTGACTTGTGATAGTGCGATGAAAAGAAGCCTGCTTGCAGCACATGCGCAAGACTTGGAAAGCGCTGTGAAAAGTACAAGGCAGGCTTCAACTTTAAGAATGTGTCTTTTGATGCATCGCCAAGTCCTCAACAGGGAGCTCACAAGAGTAGAGGCCGGTATGCTCAACAGGAGAAATGTTCGCCAGAGGCAGTCACCGCGCAAACCCCATTGTCTCATGGATCATCTCCCATCAACTCGACGACAGCTTCGAAGCCAAGCGCACGGGCGCCTGAGGAGACGGCTTCCTTGACCCCGCTTTCGGAATCAATGATATCGCTCCCAATCAGTCCCTTCTCGGACGTGGGCGTTGCTGGACTCGAGTTTACCAACACTGTTCTGGGAGATGGGTTTGCACTTTGGGCTGGGGACGTCGATTACGGCTCATTAAAAGAGTTGACTAATGAGCGTTCACAACGATTCAGCGCGGATATACCTCTAGGGACTCCTCCCGGCACCTCAGAAGCCCCAGGAACTTCTATCCAAACACAAAGGCCTGTCGGGACGCCACTACTTGTTGAAGATGGCTTGCAGAATCAAGCTCCACTGGACTGCAACGTCTCAGAATCCTTCGATTTCCCTACGACAAGCCCTCCCACCACAGAACTCATGTTGCTGGACAACGACTTCACATCCAACGCGATGCAACCTTATCAACTACTCAAAAGCCCAAGCTTCACATTCCAACTCAACAACAACCAAGTGGTATACATGGACTTCTGGCTTAATCAATGCCTTCCAGCTCTACACCCGACCTTCAAAGACTTTCCCATCCTCGGAAATCTTCCCCTCGTGGTTACCGACACCATGATGGCTCTCTCTGCAGGACGTCTCAGCCGAATGTTGCCACAAAGGAAATCCTCCGACTTTTCAAGCATTCCAGGCTTCTCGTTCAGACCTGACTCTAGTCATAAAACGAAGAGTCAGAAGTATTATTACTCTGCTATACGCGGGATATCTGACTGGGTCAAGAATGGCAGCGAGTCTCAGACGACTACTACCCTTGCGACCCTAATCCTCTTCTGCTATTGGGAATCGTCGATGGGCAACTTTCGAGACTTTTCCGTTCACTCAGGTGGCGCTACAAAGCTCATCGAGGCTCAAGAGAGTACCTTGGTACAGCAGGGCTTTGTCGGTTATGGACTCATGGCTGCTTGGGTGCGAGCTCAGATGAATAACTGGTGGCGACGGATGCACTTCAGCACGGTGGATTTTCAACGAAAGCAAGACCCAGTGTCGATTTCTCCCAACGTTGAGCTCATCTTGGACCTTGTGGGGGACACAAAGGCTTCAGTATTGGTCATGCTATGCGAGTCTCTTCGCATATACTCCTCCGCGGTTGTCGGCTACTGGGACTTGTTCCGCGATCCACCCCCCACCAACGAGGATAGCCAGCCGGGTTCACAAACGCCTACAGCCTCCTCTGCAAGCCGAGAGGGAGATGCATGTTTATATCCCTACACTCTACTTATAAAAGCCCAAGCCAGAAAGCTGAACGATTGGCACACAAAGCTGCCATTATCCCAGTTACCCATCACATCCTTTCACTCGGCGGGACCGGCCACCTCAGAAGACAGCAGTCTAACTATCGAGCCGTTATACTTCCAATCACATGATTCAGCGATGAATTACGCATACTACATTACAGCACGAATCATTCAGAGTGCAGATTTGTTAAAGGATCAGAAATCTGTCACCTCAGCACAAGAAATAGACAGGTGGGCTCTTATCCTGCTTCAGATTGCCTCTGGCATCGATTGGGAAGAATGCATCCGCCTCAACACGTTCGCAATCGGCTTCTCCGGCCTCCTGCTAGTTTGCGCCATGCACACCTCAAACCCAGCAATTGGTCTCTGGATCCAAAACTGGTTGGAAGAGCGACAAAGAAACAGTCACCTGGAAGAAGGCAGCTTTCCCGTTTTGCAGATACTTCAAGTCCTACGCGCGGTCAATCATGAGCGAGCCAGGGGCCGAGACGTGTTTGCTGTCTTTCAGACGGTTGATGATGGAGGCGGTGAGGGCAAGTTTCACTCATACCATAGCCAGACGCTAACGTCTGTTATGGTGTACGGGAAGGAGAAGAATACCGAAAATATGGTTTCTTATAGCATCCCAGTCTAATATCGAAGAGGTCTATCATTCCTCGTCCATCTCAACACAATCCTCCGGGTCCATCTGTTCCAACAAAGCGCCAGATCTCCCGCTGGTAGTGAACAAAACCATGAAGCCAGTCTTCCGTAGAAGTCTCACTAACTCGCAGAGTTGATCATCTGTATCCCGTCCGTCAAGCCAGTGCAGCCCATCAATGACACACACCGTATCCGGGGTCAAAAGTTGAGCAGCCTCATCAAAAGCGGAAAGCGCCTCGTTCAAGGTCCGTACAGTTCCGTCCAAGCCCGAGATCCGCTTCTCCAGCGCAATCAGTCGCGATTGACTCGATGAGTCTGTAGAGGGAAAGGAATGGATTGCAGCAAGGACCTGATGCAGCAATGCGTAGACAAGTGACACAACCCCTTCGGCCTCCCTTGAAGGGTTACCCTCGCGCGGGTCTTGGCGGTTGATGCTGCAAAAGTATGACACTAGAGTATCATCTCGTAGCTTGACCTCCCAGGCCAACTCGATGATCTTGGCGGCCAGGATAGACATTTTGTTTTGGTGATCCTCTGCCAACTTCGGAGGCCCTTGAAGCCAGATGAATGTAGATCCTTCATCGTCGCACTCGAGCCAGTCTTCCACACGCTGAAGCGTTTGATCAGGGATCGAGTCAATGTGGAAGCCTTCGGGGATTAGCTTTATTCTCTGGCTGTCGAAGAAGTCCTCCAATGTCTTCACAGCGTTTGACTATGCATTGACCATTAGCCGCGTGACACGTATAAGATAAATGATGGTGGGAGATCTCACCATATTCAATAGGGAAGATTGAAGTTGTTGACTGCCACTTTCTTCGTTGGTTTTCTTCGTACTACGGTGGTGCCTGGGCGGATATGTTATAAAAACTGTAAATGGTAATTAAAACTTAAGAATTGGAAAATGGCAAACACAATAGTAGCTTATATAGCTTCCAACTGCTATCAGTGACAGTTTGCAACAGCCTCGTATGGCAACTTACAACGGCAGCTTCTAACAGCTAGCAACAACAGCTTGTAACAGCTTGAAACGGCGGCTTGCAACAGCCTCATGCGGCTTTTGTAAGACATTCACAGAGGTCAACCGTATAATAGACGCTGATCATTGATCCAATCTTGGACCTGAGGCGTCAGCAGGCGACTCTTGATCGAATCAGCCAGCTTCCGGTGCGAGTTCCTCATCTTCTCGATGGTAAGTGATATTATCTTCTCTCAAGTGTTGGACGTCTTTGTCGATGTCCTCAACGCTCGACTCTGCTCCTCCGATTTCAAGGATGACCAGCGGCAACAGTTCTGGCAGACCTTTGCTAGGACACCGGTAGGCCGATGGGAAAGGGTCCAAGCGAACAATACTCATATTTGAGTCATTATGTACACTCACGCGGAAAATAGCAACAAAAAAGAAGAGCGCTACCCATCGCTTCCCATTACCGTCATTGTTGATGGAGAGCCCTGGAGTGTGTCGCTATCGCGCACCATATTGGGGATAGCGTCATCTCCACCAACATCAGTGAGTTATGGCACGATGACCAGGACCGCTCGGACAAGACTTGTAGAAATAGGTTAAATACATCATTTTCTGGAAATTCAGTCAAAGTCAAGATCACCCTCGACTCACCTAATCACAAGTAACGCTCAGCAACGCCGTGCAAGTTACAAAAATGACTCTTCCACAGAGACTCGCGCCCCCACACGACGAGCTACGCCAGTTCTATGTCAGGAAAGATATCCACGATGTTCCCAAACCTGCCGTCATCTTGGACGTGTCACGGGTTCGAAGACATTGCCAATCCATGCTAGAGGCTGTGGATGCCTTGGGTGTCGGATTCCGTGCCCATGTCAAGACACACAAGGTCAGTTAAAAGTGCACCTTCGACCATCATCAACTGACCCCTGCCAGACAGTCGAGGGCACACGACTTCAAGTCGGGCAAGGCAGTGGCGACATAAAACTCGTCGTATCGACTCTGGCGGAGATCGACCATCTTCTCCCACTCTTCAAGGAGTATCAAGACGCAGGCCGACATGTCGATATCCTCTACGGCATCCCACTTCCACCATCTCAAATTCCTCGACTCGCTGCCCTTGGCTCTGAGTTGGGGAAAGGAAGCATCTCGGTGATGATCGACCATCCCTCCCAACTCGACTCAGTCAAGAGCTTTTCCCAACATACGAAATTCCCCGCTCGCGTTTACTTGAAGGTCGACACTGGTTACCACCGTGCTGGACTACCTCCAACATCCTTGAACAAGAATGGCTTGATAGAAGCTTTGGCGCAACTTGAGGCACAGGGGGAAGCTGAGCTGATTGGACTGTACTCGCATAGTAGCCTGAGCTACAAAGACTCTACCCCCGACCAAGCTATGGCTAATCTAGAGGGTGAGATCCAAGGCTGTCTTGAAGCCGTACACGCCCAGTCCCATTTGTTCCCCAAGGATAAAGAAATCACCATCAGCGTCGGGGCCTCTCCTCAAGTTACAGCCATCGAAAACTTGACCAACCCCGAAGGAGATTTGTCAGATGCTGCCCAGTCTCTACGTAAGGCTATTCGAACGGTCTCAGCCGGGAGACCAGGTGGACTTCAGACCACGCTTGAACTCCACGCAGGAGTGTACTCGATCCTTGATCTCCAGCAAACTTCAACGAACTCCAGGAGGGCCCTGGGGTCATTCGAGGATGAGATTTCAATCTCAGTCGTTGCTGAGGCCTGCAGCGTCTATAACGACAACGAACGACCTCAACCAGAAGCACTGGTTGCTGTTGGGGTGCTCGGGTTGGGCAGAGAGTCATGCCCTTCGTATCCAGGGTGGGGTATCATCAACAAAGCTCACCTCAAATCTCAGACAAACTCGGATAGGCGATTGATCATTGACAGAGTCAGTCAAGAACACGCCATTGTTGCCTGGGAGCATGGTAAAGATGAAGATACCGTCGATCTGCCTCCTCTTCCTTTGGAAGTTGGTCAGAGCGTTGTCATCTTCCCAAACCACGCCTGTATTACTGGGGCTCTGTATGGGTGGTATCTTGTAGTTGACTCGTCTGATGAGGAGAACCCGACTAAGATTATTGACGTGTGGGTTAGAGCGAGTGGATGGTAGACCAGTACGCGGCCAAGCGTAGTGCCGAGCAATACAATATCAGCCACGTTACATATCAAAGCACATAATATGTCTCTTTGTCGTCTAAAATATCCCTTGAAGTCATTAAATGACAGCTCTACACCAAGGAAACGTCCTCACCCTCGGCCGCGTTGTCTCTGTTCTTCACAACGCTGTCAACAGCAGCCTCAACATCTTGATCACCGTCAAGCACATCCAACCAGCACGTTTGCACCTCTTCGTGATTCAGCAGCGAAACGGCGGTTTCTGCCACTGATGCACGACTCACGTTGCCCTCCGATCCCTTGGTCTTCCCCAATTCAACATGCCCTGTTGGTTCATCTGACAACATGCCAGGTCGGAGACTTATCCCTACAAAGTCGGCTCGCTTGGATGCTTCTTGGAGCAAAATCTCATCTGCAGCCAATTTTGCCTTGCAGTAGTTCTTGAGATATCCGCCTTGCATCTCTTGAGCGTATTTCCATGATGAGTCGTTCCACCAGTGAGGGGGCCTTTGACGGCAGGCCAGATAAGAGATGAGGATGAACTTGTTGATAGTGGGCGTTTCGACAGCGGCCTTGATGAAGTTGATGGCAGCATCTCGATCAATAGCAAACGTCTTGGTTATTCCACATCAGTAATTCCCTGGGTCTACTCGTCGTGTTGGCTGCTACTTACTCGTTCAGGTGCACCCTTCCCACCGGCACCGGCGCTCCAGACCACAACGTCAGGCTTCACTTTGGAGAGGAGGCCTTTGGCCTGAGAGACGTCTCCGACATCCTCGATGCTGTGAACAAGGACGTTCAAGTTGTTCTCTCCTGCAGGTGCCAAGCTCTCGATCTGAGGGACTTGATCCTTTGTCCGGATAACACTCGTAACAGTCCATGAGTCTCTTAGCAGCACCTGCGTCAGAATCTGGGCCACTCTCCCGTGGCCACCGAGTACAAGAGCGTGTTTGCCCATTTTTGAGTGAGATAGTGTGCCTGGGAAAACTTTTTTGGGGCGTTCCTAGGGTGATAAAGGGCTGTTGTCTCTGGATGCGGCTCGAAGTTGGGCCGGCTGAATAATTCGGACACCTAGGCATTATAAAGAGCATGTCACTAGTCGTAGTATTTTAACCTCACGCTCCGAGTTATGAGTAGCAATCATCAACTTGGACCCTCCAAAGGGCCGATACTCTGTGAGGATAGAGCCACCTACCCCTCTATGCAGAGGAAACAGCAAATCAAGATCCAGTCAAGCAAAGATAAGCACCCAGTTGTGAGACATTAATGATGTCAGATCAGGGCTTAAGGCGCGTTGCCACATGGTTCATATGGCGTACCGAGTCTGTAGGGCGTGTATCGCGCCGCAAACCGGAGGCTCCCATTTGTCAGCCTCTTATATCTCAATGACGTCTGGACAATGTTAAAATCAACTTCGAGTCCATAACAATATTATTTCCATCATCAATTCAACTGTGTTAACGCAATCAACATGCCTTCAGCTATTGTCACCGGTGCTACGGGTAAGTCTGTTCTCCTGTGTCGAAACATTGACTGAAGGTTTCATTCTCAGGTATCCTGGGCCGGGAGATTGTCAAGGAGCTCTGCAACAGACCTGAAGAATGGAGTACCATCTACGCCATGTCCCGCTCCAAGAAGGAGGACTTTGGCCCTAGGGTCAAGCACGTCCACCTTGACTTGACGGCCGCAGCCGAGACCATGTCCGACGACTTAAAGGGCGTTGAGGCAGACTATGTCTTCTTTGCTGCCTACTTGCAGCAGGATTCTGAGGAAGAAAGCACCCGTGTGAATGGTAATATCTCAAACACTTACATCCAGGAGATTTTGGTGGCTGACATCACTTAGGCGACATGCTCAATGCGTTTTGCAAGGCCCTGGAGATTACCGGCCGTGCATCAAGTATTAAGCGCTTCGTCCTCGTCACGGGAGCCAAGAACTACGGAGTTCATCTCGGCCGAGTCAAGATTCCCATGCAAGAGACTGATCCATGGTGCGTACAAACCGACCAAGTTTGCGAAAGTCGTATTGACATCTGCCTCCAGGCTTCCTGAGCCTCCCTTTCCTCCCAACTTCTACTACCGCCAACAGCGCATTCTGCACAAGTTCTGTGAGAAGCACAGCATAGAGTGGAACGTCACTTATTCCAACGAAGTTTTTGGGTTCGCCAAGGGCAATTTCATGAACTTTGGCAGCGCAATTGCCATCTACGCCGCCGTGTCCAAGGAACTCGGGGACGAGCTTGTGTTCCCTGGGTCTGAAGAGTTCTACACCAACGCAACCGTCTTCACTGACGCTGGCCTACACGCGCAGTTTTCCCGTTGGGCGGCTCTGGAGCCTCGGGCAGCTAACGAGGCCTTTAACGTCGTGAATGGCGACGTGGAGTCGTGGATGAACCTGTGGCCTCGCGTCGCAAAATATTTCGGCCTCAAAGTTCCTGCTGACCAGTTCCTCCGGGATGCCCCCCTCGCGTCAGAGAGGCCGCTGCAGCTAGAACCACCAGCGTCGGTCCTTGCCAAGGAAATAGGCCTACAGGATCGTGTGCCTCAGAGCTACATCCGCCAACGCATTGATCTCGTCAAGTGGTCTCAGACTGAACAAGTGCAGAATGCTTGGAAGAAGATGGCGGACCGAGAAGGGCTAGATCCCTCGGCTCTGAACAAGGCGTCGTGGGCTTTTGCTGGATTCGCTTGGGGTCGAGACTACAACGTCGTCTTGAACATGACCAAGTCTCGAAAGCTGGGGTGGACTGGGTATCTTGACAGTTGGGAGAATCTGGAGTCTATCTTCGATACCCTTCAGAAGGAAAAAGTCATCCCAAAGATGTAACCAACATAACCTTAGAAACCGGTTATAGTGTTAATCCTAAGAGAAACAATTAGAAATTGGTACCTTTTGTATTCTACCTTTTCTACTCTACGCCTTGAGACTGTCCTCAAACAACTTTTGTAGTCGTGCACCCTCGCTATCAGCAACCTGGCCGTGGGTCCTAATACTTCCATATGGGTGGTAAGGGAACGGACTGTGTATGAAATCAGCAACCATAAGGGTCTACCAGAGTCTTACAACTTACCCATACTCAGGCACAAAGGTGATGAGAGCATCTTGGCTCCGCGCCTTGACGATGCGCAGCCAGAGCTTCTCAAAGAATTCACGCTCGGGCTTGAAGATGGGGTCCTCCGGCTCGGGACATTGCGAGGATTGCGTAGTTCCAATTCGGGCATGGATGTGGTGAACCTGGCCAATTATTAGAACCAACCTAGTACATGCGCATTCAAACAAATTGTCCTCACCCGGGGAACCAGAAGATCTAGGATCTCCTTATCCTCCTCGCCGAGGTCAAGAAGTCGTTCACAAACCACAACCCAGTGAGAGATGTCCGCGGTGATGCGGAGCCTAAAACAACCATTAAACGGTGATCAAACGGACAAGGTAGGCGAAACGTACTCGGGTACCTTGAGCAAGATCTGCTTGGTAGCATAGGGAGTAAACAGAGCTCGGTTACGGTGTGTCTCATGGGAGACCAGGCCAGTGAGGCCCAGCTCCTGGTCGATTTCCAGGGTCTTTTGGTAAAAGTAGACAGACTCGTCCACAGTCCAGTAGTCACTATCACAGTCAGAAAAACATATAGATTATATGGCGTGGGTTCGCTTACCCTCCAGACTGCGCATTGATCTTGACCGGTCGCAGAATCTTGGCCAGCTCGAGAGTCTTGCGGTAGACATCGAGATGGATATCGGGGTTCAGACCCGTAGGTCGAGCGCCGACATATCCAGCCCAAGCGGTGTGCATCCTTTTACTCGTTAAGCCACTGTGGCTGCCAGTTGGTCAGCCCAACTTACAGAACCGTCGCCTCAAAGTCAGCTTCGTCCAAGAGCTTTCGGAGGAGTCGTAGGTTATCGGCATCTCGGTCAGTAATGTCGACCTCGACACCAGCTAGATCACATTAGTTTTTGCAGCCTCGATAGATCTTGAGAAACACACAGTAGCCCTGCTTCTTCAAGTCCGTGAACCAAGGGATCCACTTCTCGAAGTTCTCTCCAGAGTCGATGCCCCAGACAGTTCTAAACCGCTTGATAACCACCATTTTGGCCGCTGACAACAAACACACAAAGAAGAAAGCAAAATCAACTGAAGAGGAAACCAGGTTGAAGAAACCAGGTTACAACTTCTCAAGTCAACGCCTTTATATCTCACCCAAGCCCACGACTCGGCGATCACCCGGAGTTCCTTGCCCAATCCAACCTCCAAAAGCTCAAGTGGAGTTGCTCTTCTCAAAGAGGCAACATCTCGCCGCCGGGAGAAATTTCCCTTTCAGAGATCTCACGCGGGGAAGTGTCCGATCGACCCCGCCTCCGAGATGCCGCCAGACTCCACATGAGAATGGTGGAATTGCCGAATGGACCAGAAGAGGAAATCGGAATTGTCCATTGTCTTGGGTGTAACTAGAGAATTTGTTTTGCTTTTGCGTGATTGGTTCACTGGTTTATTCTTAGCTGGTCATCTCATCTTAGGTGCTGCTTGCGAGATACTTCCCCATAACAACAGAGCTGCAACAGCAACACCTCTTGTTGATTCCTCAAACAAGGCAGTTGCTCACTGAGGTCAATAATTCTAGCTTATATGATCTTATTAGCCTATAGGTCATTTTCTTCTCGTTGTAAAAACCAGTTATGATAGACCAGTCTGACTGTTAGGACAGCTATGGGGGCAGTCGTGTACAATTGACTCCTTCTCATCAGCCAGTTTCATTCTGAAGACGGTTTGCAAGACTTTTCTTCCCATCCAGAATCCTCTCCTCTCTTGTACATCCCCTGGCGGTCAAAATGCTAGGTACCCGGGTGGCTTCACGCCAACGGTACGGGAGCTAAGGTCTCTTGACTCGTGTCTCATCCGTTGTTCGTTCCGTGAGCGTCACTCAGGGGAGGGTGAAATAGAATTGGTTAAAACTTGAGGTTTGATTGATTTCGGTGAACATATAAATCTTCATCTTCTATCACTTCGCCGGCAAATGTGCAGGGGTATTTTGCATGCCATGGGACTTGTACTTGACGAGTCCTGATCAGGATGTCTTCATTTTTTAACATCATGACAATCTTTAATAGGCGATGGTAAGTAAAGACAATTTAATGCAATGGAAGAGTCTCCTTTAGCTACTCACTTGAATTAGCGGGCAAGTGATAGGGAGGATAGGTCGTAGTGGTGAAGAGGTTGCAGGCGACGAGTATGGAGTTGCGAGAGTACAAAGCGCATCATGCTCCTGTAAACGGTATAGTTGCGGGGCTCTTTCTAATAATTGCCAAAGTCCAAAGGCATTGTTCATTTTTTTCTCTTGCTCGTAGCATAAACAAGATGTTCTTGCTCTTCTACGGGACACATGGTTGACACTAAGATCCCTACTCTTTGTTTCTCTTAGGAGTGCGGCCTGCGTGTTATCTCAGCTTTGTTCAGGCCTTTCAGCAGGCATCCATATACCCTTTCTTAAAGAACTTTGCTCGGGCCAACCCTCTTAGCTCTTTGTTTCATATTGTTCAGGAGTGAACAAGAATACTAATGACACAGTGGTCAAACACAACAAGCTATGAGAACTAGACAGTGAGTAGGAGCCGTCTACCCATTCTCAGCAAATATAAAGCTCTTGTCAGTTACAGCGATAGAGCCTCCATATCACTCATCACAGCCTCTTCACAGCAGTACATAATCACACTCACTCGCAACCATCACACTAAAACTGTACAGTCTCTCACTTTTCACTTACACCACCAAGATGTGCCAGCCTACTCCCATCACTATCAACACCACCTTCCCCGCCGTTTCGGCTCCCTCCACTCCCGAAAACTCGGCCCCATCCTCTCCTACCTCTGCTCCCACCACCCTCGCTTTCCCCATTCGCGAGATGGCTAACCCCCGATGCCAGTGCGCTTGCTCCTGCATCAACATCGTCCGAAACCGATCGTGCATCTTTTGCGACTTTTGTCTTGAACACCACGTGGCTTAAGCTGACCACATGTTTGGGGCACTGCATGTAGGTGTCTCGAGCCAGATGAAGATAGAAGATAGATAGGTGACAAGGTTCTGTCCCGCCCAGAACAAGAAAAGATCAATTGATCGATAAACCATTTAAAACCTAATTTCTGCTCATTACGTGACTGATACTCCCAAAATACACCCAAAACATCAACTCGTCACACAAACCTCTGCCAAGCCGCCCTGACGCTCCCACCATCGAAGCGAAAGCTGGAAACGTCGAAACGGTGGCGAGTACAGATACTGTCGCCCCTCCCGGAACTTGGACCTGATTAGCAGTACAAGCTCCCCATGGGAACGCCCCTCGTCCGCTTCCAGGTTCTTGTTTGGATGGTTCTGGCTTGGTGGCTCAACCTAGCGTGCCTCGACTGGCATGCGCCGAGATGCGCAAGGCTCGCATGTCTGATATCATCTCGTGCCAGAAACTTTAAACAGCCACACGAGGGCCGCGACCTTGGTGTCAGCATTCTTGCAAGTCCGAGGGGGTTTAAAAAGGTTGCTTGAGAACCTGCACGTGGTGGAGCGAGACTCTTTGATGCTCCCGTGATGCAACTTCCGCGATTGAGCGAACACCCGCCCTAGATTTTCAGCCTCTGTGGGGGTTTGAGAGCCCGAATTCTCAGATCCATCGCGGACAATGCCGTTTGGAAATCCAGGGCCAGCGGCCATCCTTGTGCGTTCAACCCACAGCTCATCTCGACTCTCTTAACATTCGCTCCAGGCTTCACAATGGACCCTTATCGTGGTCGCAACGGCCGTCATCGCCGCCCGAATATACCTACGACTCAAAATCCAGAATCGCCGAATGCTGGTTAGCGACATCATCATGTGCACGGCGTGGGTTTTTGCAATCATCACTGCAGCATTCGTGCCCGTCTTTGCCAGTAAGGGCGCCCTTGACCCGGACGTGCATACATCGCTGGAGGGATACAAGGGTGGCGTGGAGGACCTACAGCTGGTGCTGCAGGTGAGAGCATCTGGAAAGGGGCAGCAAGAATCACGACTGACGACTCCAGTTGTTCTTTGCCGTCAATTTTCCCTTCTACACCACATTCTACCTCTGTAAGGCCGCCCTTCTCGCCGTTTACTTGCAGATATTTCCCGAGTTCATGGTCAAGAGAAGGATATTTTTATGGGTGACGATTGTCTTTGTGGTCATCGCCTACATCGTCACCATCACCTTAATATTTACCATATGTCTGCCTCTGGAACGGAACTGGTGAGTTGGCCCTGCGTCTTGGAACCAGCGACATGTCTGATTGTTCTTAATAGGGAGCTTAGTGTGCAAAAATCGTGCCCGGGCTCGTCTTATGCCATTCTCTTCCAGGTCGGCTGGGGATTGCACTTCCTGGGGGACCTTCTCGGTGAGTATTCTGATCCTAAATGACTACGCCCGCTAATATCCCAGTCTTCATTCTGCCGTGGCTGATTGTCCCTGCATTGAACGTCAAGAGGGCACTCAGACTAGGTATCTACTTTACGTTTCTTCTCGGAACCATCAACATTGCTGTGTGCCTGGTACGCTTCATTGCGATCCAGCAGGCGGGCCAAGATTACGCCATCTCGCTCAGCACCATTGGTACGTTCTCACAACGTAGCCCGCCCGCGCCGATTCTAACCCTTTGCAGTCCTTTGGAGCTCTCTCGACGTCAACGTCGGTCTTGTCGTCGCTTGCCTCCCCTCTCTCCGACCATACTTTGGCTCTCGAGGAAGTTCAGGATATCCGACCGAAAGCACCCAAACCACATCAGTAACAGCAAGAAGACAGTCGGAGGTCGGCGTCAAGATGCACGAGCCCCGACCTATGGGACATTTTGAAGATGCGCCAATGTCAGCAGGCCCGATCCCGCGCGATCCCTCTCTTACGTACACGGAGGAGATCTGGGATGAGGGAAAGAGGGATAACGCGAGTGATGTCGAGTTGATACAGATGCATTTACCACCACGGTGACAGCAACAATTACTTAGAAACATAATAATACATATTTCCAGCCAAAGCACGACGGCTGAGATAGATTTCAACATTCAATCATTCCCCCTTCCATCTCGTTGTGACATTGAGTGCGTTGGTTACAAGATCGTTGAAGCCTTCATGTCGTGGTCACTAATCGGACGACGCCACTCGGGAGCCCACGAGTGCCAAAAGGCCAATGCAAGGGCAACACAAGCTAACCCAAGCCATAATCCAGAGCTTCGTTTACCGCATCTCACTTCCGTATTTCGCATCCGAGCTCGCCTCCGATCCCCGTCGCACAAAGACTGCCGCTCTAAGCGAGACACGTCCACGCCTCACCCCGTATACCGACAAATCAGATAGGGCGTCAAAATCCTCAAAGTTGCCCTGAGCCGAACGGCGCTTGGACTAACTCGCAAAGGGCAATTGGCGCGCACGACTCCGCGTTGTGGAATGGAGGGAAGGTCGTGTAAGCCGTTGAGTGGACATAAGGTTCCCGCGGCGCCCTGGATCAGCCAGCCTTCAGCCTTGGCAGGCGAAAAGGATTCTATGTCCGGTGTTAATGATGAATGGAAGAAACGGCATCTCCGAACGTGAGTCAATATTGCCAGCAAGAGTTATGGGGTCGTCATTGGTACTATCTATTGTAGAACCGACTCAACTCCGGATTCGGAATCTGGGCTCTGCTCTATAATTGACTATTCCTTCTGCCTTGAAAATGACATGGAAGTCTCATACCACGTCCCAAGAGGAATGACGTCGTAGAACAGCCAACACCAGATGCGAATGTCCCGACTGACTGGGTCTCGATGGGGCAAGCGCGTGTCAAACCCCCCGGTGTCGCAGAATCACGTCGGTACTTCATACCGGGTTCATGTTTCAATAGCTTGGCATTCCAGCTTCATATCCGACGACTCGATTAAGCTTGTGCCCCTGGTTCAGCAAGGTCGTTCGGTGCAACTTTATAAACATGGTCGCATATTCTCCTCGCTGCTTCTGTTGGGCTCAAGTCGGTCACGTCGAGTTTCATTTCGAGTTCACCTCCAAAGTGGAAGATGCCTCCCTCCCTAAGACCACTCAGGACCTCGAGGTCATTTAGTTGCGTATTGCTGTCGGCTGTATCGCCCGTATCGCCGCTAATGACTCTCTTCAAGTGTTGATCGAGGCCACAGTCGAGTATAATGGAAATAAAGGTGACCTTCGCGATGCCGCTGTGCTCTGGTATCCGCAACTAGTTACGCTCAAAGGCTGATAATCTATAAAAATCCGTATCATATCTGTGTCGATGTTGAACTGCCAATCTGTGACAAGAGCACTCTTCGCCATTCTACAGCGTTAGGAAAAGATGGGGCCAAGGGGATGTAATATTTACCCAGGCTTGGCAGAGCAGCTGATACTCTCGGGAGTGTTTCTCAAATACAGCTGCGACGGTGTCGATGAGAAGATGATCGGTAGGAGCTGGCTTTGCGCGTGCATTAGCCAGGGGTCAAGATGCATTTGCCAACGCCAGGATAACCGTTCAGGTGAATAATGGGTCTGTATTTCCTCTTGGCCATATTGAAGTGCGTCTTTCGGATATGGGCAAGGGCAACATGGGAACTTCGAGCGGTTAGCACAGAAGGAGAGAGAGAATGGTCAAGTTCGCTTCATAGTCATCAATATTACCACTAGCATAGAGTTGGTCACGCTGAAAATGTTAAAACCAGGCTTTTTATGTGCAGCGCCAACGCAGTTACAAAACTTAGCTACCCTGTATCACAAGATGTACCCGTTCGGCAACACTCATCTTCTAATATTTAAGGGATTAAGGCGGCATAAATAGATAAGCTATTCATCTCTCATAACTACGATTTATAATTGATAGCTTTTCTGAGAGCAAGGTGATGCAAGTTTGGCTGTGAGCTTGGGGTTAGTTGCATTACATTATCTGGGTGTAAAAACCTCAGGGCTGGCGTGGTTCCGTACCTGCACTAATTTCTCTACAACTACCCAACCTGAGGCCTTATTTGACTATTTAGGTCTTTAAGAATTAACCTTATACATAAAAAAAGAACAATAGCAAACATCCAACTTTCATTACTCCCTCTCTGAAATGGATCTATTACTTGACACTGTCCCTGTCCCCAGAGATAACCACAACTTGACCCATGGAGGCTGTGATGTCAGCCAAGTGGAGAAATACGGGATCGCCAATCAGACAGTAAGGCTTAGCGGCGGAAAAAAAGGGGGCGGGCCAATGATGACGCAGTTTAACGGTGGGTACCTGTCAGCAATTGAAACAGCTGTTGGCGATGCTTCGTCTCAGCCTCTCTTGACTCTCCTTCGCTTCTTCAACAAGCAATGAAGCCATGCGGCCGTCTCGCGCAAACATCGGCTTCTGGCTGCTTTGGCTGTGCGCCCTTGTATGGTGCTACCTGAACAGCTACGATGACCCCTCCTCCTTCTTCTACGATGCCGATCGCGCCTTTGACAGGTCCTTTTCTGCTGTTCGCGAGGCAGAGGTTGAGGAGTACCTGCGACGCGACGTGTACCCGGCTGTTGAGCTGCCAGACAGGACCGACGCGCCGGTAGCGGGCGAGTTTCTGTGCATTGGAATTCCGAGCATCAATCGCACGAGTTCGGCTTTTCTTGCGCACGCTGTTGGGAGTCTTGTCGACGCGCTCACCCCCGAGGAGCGAAACTCGATACACATTGCTGTTTTACTTGCCGACAAAGACCCCAAGAGGCATTTCGCATACGAAAAAGAATGGCTGTTCAATCTCGCCGACGAAGTACTCGTATACGAAAACACCCATGTTAGCGAAACGACCGACGAGACGACATCGAACCTCAACTACACTGTCCTTCTCCACGATGTACGCGGCGTCGGTCGCAGCGACGATCGAGTTGAGAATATCCGCCTCGACCACTCTGTCCTATTCGAAGTATGCCGAAAACGAGATCCCTCATACTTTGCGCTTGTCGAAGACGATGTGATAGCCTCGCGTGACTGGTTCACACGGTTCAAGAAGGGTGTTGCCCAAGTTGAGAAGCAGGCCAAGGACTCGGGCACAGACTGGATCTACCTGCGGTTGTTCTACTCTGAACTCTTCATGGGATGGAACAACGAGGAGATCTTTGACTATCTCAGGGTGGTCATTCTGGCGTATACCTCTGTCATTGTCTGCCTGTTGGTCGCCTTGCGGTGTCGTCGTCATCGTCACTCTGGCTCTTTCGCCAGCAAGGACTTTGCACAGACCGTCGCATTGCTCCTCGGCCTCTGGATCCCAGCCTGTATAGCCCTAGCTTTCGTGACCGGTCGCACCACGCTGCGTCGTCTCACTACTTTCTCCCCCGGCGTCCGTGAGATGCCTCGTTACGGCTGCTGCGCCCAAGGCCTCGTATTCCCGAACCACCACCTACAAGGTCTCCAAGACTTTCTCCGAACACCGCCGTTCCAGTTCCCAGGCGACATGATCACCGAGGATTACGCGCGAGATAGGGGATTGACGAAGTGGGCGCTCGATCCGAGCGTGATGCAGCATGTTGGACTGGTTGAGTCGTCGGACGGGCCCAGGAGGGCTGAAGTCTGGAACTTTAGCTTTGAGAGGCTCCGGCCGAGGCCAGGATGAGAAAAACGTCGAGAATTGTTTGAATCAATTTGGATGTTCGGCGTCTGGAGTCGTGTTCCAGATTGACGGGGACAAGCGGCATGTCCTACCGAAACCCTCTCCGACTGAAGGAATAGGCCTAAGCTGAGGCATGATGGTCAGATATATCTGGCTGGGCTCATTGATAGCCTGCTCTCCCTAGACCTCCACGGCCAGACTCGCGACGCCAGAACAACGATGAGGGATCTCGCAGGGTCGAGATAGCGGTCAGCGGCATGCCCTTGTGCAGGAGACAACCCACTACTTTGAAGGGTATATATGACCATATAGCTTCGTTGAAAATATGCAAATACATACGACAACAACGTCAGGCGCTTAGATGCGACTCGGGCTTCACAAGTCCTTGCGAAAGTACACCCGCTCGTAGCCCTCATCCGTCTTCCTCTCCGTCTCCACAAACCCCATTTTGACATAAAGTCCAAGATTCTCCCACATCTTAACGTTCGTAAACAATTCTAGAGCAGAGCATTCCCGCAGCTTTGCAAAGTCAGCTGCATAGCGCATGAGCACGCCTCCGTAGCCGCGGCCTTGCGCCGCCACATCGACGACCAGATTGTTGATCTTTACTGTGTCGGAGCCTTGTTGGTGGCCAAGAACGATCGAGCCGACTATGATGTTGTCTTCTTTCTTCCGTAGGACAAAGACGTCGTGGGATTGAAGGACTTCTTCGTAGTCTGTTGTCATTGGGGCTGGTGGTTTGCCGATGCGCTCAATATACTTAGTGTATGCCGCATCGACTATGGTCTTGATGGCTGGAATATCTTGAGGTGTTGCCCTCTCAAGTGTGAGCTCATCAGACGCGAAAGGAGGATCACTTATATCCCTATCGCACACAAAGTCAATACAGAACAGACTAACGCTCGACTCAGTTCATACCTAGAAGCCATATTTCGAGGCCGAACAAAACAACTAGTCAATAGTGCAAGTTTGATAAAGGGAAGCAATGAGATTTAGGATGTTGTCACAACAAAGGGATCTTTTGTAGATCAACTCCGGGACCGGGACCGGAAGCGGAGAGCTGACTCAATGAGGAGAAACGAGGCAATTTAGCTGTATCCTAATATGACCCAACTAGGCATTTCATGACTTGTCTGACAAATCATCCGATCATAACCGCGTGCTAGCATAGAATAGGTATTAAACAATGATAGTAGTGACTGAATCATGAGTCTCAGAGGCGATACTCCCAAGTCTCTCTCTCACACCAATCCCAAAACTTCTCTCCCAGACCATTTTCCGCTGAGGCACGGATGTCGTCGCGGACTGGAGCGATTCGTCCCCAAGGAATAACTGCGATGTATTAGATGAAATTCTACTACTTGAGCTGGATACATACCCCAGCAGCCAGAGTTCTCGGGCGTTATGTCTGGCGAGAATCCTGCAAACAGCTCCGTGTAGGCGCCATACACCGGATCCCAGCTCATCCAGCCAAAGAAGGTAGCGACAATCCAAGGTAAATGGCGTCGCAGCTCTGTCTTGAGATTTCCAGGGTTCATGGACTATATTCCCGTCAGTAGGTAGTCACCTAGTTGGAATGGGAAAACCTACAACACTGATGATGCCGTCCTTTTGATGGCGTCGTGCATACTCTTGTGAAAGCAGGACCATGCCTCCTTTGCTCATTCCATACTTCTCTCCGGTAAACACATTCCTCTTGAAGTCCAGATTGTCCATGTCCACGCCTCCATGAGGAGAGAACAATTCAGCAGCCGAGGAAGCAACCCACAAGACTCGCACAGAGCCCGGCGGCTCACGCTTGGCAGCCTCAGCCAAAGCTGGCGTCAGAAGCTGCGTGAAGAGGAAAGAAGCGATGCAGTTGACGCCTAGCTGGAGTTCGTAGCCTTGCTTCGACTTGGAGCCCTCGGGCGGCCTCATTACGCCGGCGTTGTTCCACAGCGCATCGAGACGAGTTTCCTTCTGTAGGAATGACGCTGCTGCTTCTTTGACGCTGTCCAGGTCTTCCAGGTTAACAGGCAAAAAGACCAGGTCGCCCGTGGACTTTGGAACTGCAGAACGGATGTGCGCGATTGCTTCATTTACTTTGGTCTCGGTTCTAGAAGCGAGATACACCTTTGCGTTGAGCGAAAAGAGAATGCGAGCCAATTCCTTGCCTACACCAGCTGACGCGCCAGTGACGATAAAGACCTGCGGGGTGTTGTCAATTGAGGCTTTCGAGTCAGTGAGGACACGCACCTTGCCGGATTGATCTGGCACATCTTTTTCGGTGAATTTAGGTGCTGGAGGCCAGACCTGGCTCAATGTATTTAGTGCCCAGCTGAGCATTGTTGAAGTCGATGAGTTGCGTGGTGGAATGATGAGAGAATCAAGTTTATCTTCCATGTTGGCGCTGAGTGAGAATGACCTCATATCCCCTGCCCTGTTTCGGTTAAATGATGGAAAACTCTTGATACTCGACACCTTCCAACATCTCGATAGGCACCCACGCAACGGTTCCCACGCGTCTATAATCTGAATCACTTCCTTTAGCCGCTTCAAGCATTAGACCTCGTCCACCTGCTGGTCGATAACCTTGTACTAGCTGCTGTCCTTCTCTACCCCCCCACTGTTCCTCCCGCATCTCCCTTGTTCGTAAGATGCAGACTGTGCATATTTCTCTGGGCTCTTTCTCGATATTGTCAGGAGTGAAGCAAATCGAGTGGCTCTTGGGCACCTCAAGTACCCTCGCGCGCATGCGGATGAACCCCGAGACTAGCCCATCTCCAGTCTCGCTCTTCGTGACACCCGCATCAAGGATCTCAGCATCGTCATCATCCGCATCATGCCTGAATATGATTGGAAAGTTTGTCAAGGCCCAAGACCATGAGGGCGCGTAGTATACGGATGAATCGAGTGCCGCATGCATCACTTCAGGCCCAGCCTTCTCCCAGAGCAGATCCCTCATCAAATTCCCCCTCCAAAGTCCAGCGAGGTAATCACACTGCAGAAGCTTTTGTACCTCCATCGCAAGACCATCAATAGCAGGGAGCTTATCAGTTGGGACTGTCAAGCGCCGCCGTGAGTAATCCTCAATCATGGACTGCCACGTCTTGAAGCGGACCAACGTCGCTTTCTCTGGCCATGCTCGGCCAGATCGTACCATGGCAAATCCCTTGCCATCAGAAGGAACATCGAAGCAACGGAATGGCCAGGCCGAAGAGAAGTGGTCCAGGTCGAGATACTTGATCTTCAGGCTTGACAGGCGGTTTAGAGGGCGGATGTACGAGCAAACTTCCTCTCTGCACTCCCAGACGACGTGGGTAGTCGTAAAGTAGAGAATCCGAGGTGACAACTCGCGCTCTTGAAGCACCCATCCCCTAGAAAAGAGTGGATTCCTAAAGAAAGACCGAATCCAAGGGTTTGGTTCTTCAGCAGGCGTCGTAAAGTCCCACTCCATCCCGTAGCCTCCTCTTCGGGGAACAGGCAAGTCCTTCTCGGAATACGAAGCCTTGATGAACCCGCCATCACAGTGGTCTGAAGCCCCTGCCGCAATGGTGATGTACGCTCTCGAGTAGACTTTGCTCATAAGAGAAGCTTCTCTCGCCCAGTCTTGCTTGTCGTCTTGGAGGATGCACAGTGAATCGACCCAAAGAAAGGGAATTCCAAGTAGATTCGTAAGCTTGATTGCATCTCGTGGTGTTGCTGGAAGTTGCGAAAGTTCGATTCCTTTCCGGAGAGTTTCCAGCTTGTCTGTTGTCGCTTTGCCCGTCTCTGGCATACGTGTTCCCCAGCAGTAGCTCAGAGCCACATATCTTTGGTCTTTTTGTCCATTGGCGGATATCTCATTTTGTAGAATTAGACGAACATCCGGATACGCTCGAACGTCGATGAGTCGTGATGGTAGAAAAGATGTAGAGTCTGAGGTCTGACATGCGCTATGTTTGGCGATGCAGTCTTGTATCAGCCGCTTCTGTATTCTTCGTTCCTTTCCCACGAACATGGTGTCTATACTTGATTGTAGATAAAATTCGAAACCTATGCCAGAAAGGAGGACAATGTCAAGTCGAAAATGAGCAGCCTGTATCTTGGTTTCGCTGATCAACCAAGAGTCCGGTAAACTCGGCGTTTCTTGCAGAGCAGATGATTCAGCTTTCTTGCAATGCATCCGCATGTGGCCTTGGTGATTGGGCCATGTTGAAGATGGTGCGTGGCGAAGCTACGAAGCTGCGCCCCGGAAACAGGGATATGAACCACACCAACTGGGACCGAATGATAAAGGAGGGGAGGGGAAGGGATTAGGAAAGCCACAGTCATGGCTACGATTTTATCCAAAGCCCATTATTGAACTAAGGACTTGCTCAACCAGGGGTTTGAAACGCCTCAGGAAGTCTGCCTTGCACTTGTCTAGTGTCTAGAAAATAGACAACTCCCCAGTACTTGAGCACTGGGATTGCGGCTATGAGCCCAAACAACCAACGTCGCACTAACTTGCTGCTTAGAATTCGTGGGGGCGCAGTGCTACTAGCGGCACTGAGTTGTGCGAACATGAAGTACTCCATCAAGTTTCAATAGCCTCAAGCCAGGCTTGAACGAACCTCGTATCTTTGGTCTCGACTTTCTTATCCTTCAGCGCTTCATCACGTCCAAAACGGTGGGGAACAATAGTGCCACCGAAGCCTTGCTCGACTTGGTCGCAACAACACCAGAAAGTAGACTGGGTGGCTGTGCGTGAGATTTCCAGCGCTGCTTCAACGTCTCTGATCTTGAATTTTCCCTCTGCCTCAGCAGCTGCGAAGTCTTCAGGCGAATGATGGACCCGCGTGCCCCTCGAGAAGAGGCCAGTGTCGGTCTCACCGCTATGAGACCAAGTCCAATGAGAGTATTTCCATTTGTGCGAGCAAGCTAGATGGTCATGGATCTCAAGCTCGGTGTCTTCAGGCCGCATACTTCCAAAAGGCGGCCATCCACAGGGTGGAGCGGTGGAAAAGGTCTCGTTAGAGTAGAGGTATGAAAAGTCATGTCGCATCCGCCACACGTCTGCTCTCGGAACCATGCCGTTGGCATAAGGACCTGATAGCCTAAAATCCATGAAGGACTGGGCCATGCCTGTCCATTCCGCAGCGTCGATATTTGGGCGAGAGAAGGGATAATCGTGTAGCTTGGTCAAGGATCGCAGAATGCAGTTGATAACTGTCCTGCGGCCACAGATAGCAAGTCCGAGCCATAGCGGCGACATTGGACTGAACGAAATAACTCTATAAAGTAGCTCCATATCGTTGTTCTGGATAATGGGCTCCAAGATATCAGTAATTGGCTTTATCCAGGCTCCAGCGTGGTTGCATGGAACATCTGGACTCCAAAACACGCTGCAAAGCGAAAGACCCAAGATCCATGGACACATGCTCAAGTTCATATAGTGGCCGATCAGATCAAACTTATTTGGCGGGCATCGTGGGGGCTCCTCAAATCCATGGTAAGTGGTGAATGACGGTTTCGGCAACTCGATTCGAACCGGGTTGAAAGAGTTTACACTGGCATGAAGTGGGATGGTCAGAGCTGCAGCAAAGGCAGCCGAACACTGGGAGCCCAGGTCATAAGCCTCGCAGAACCGTGATAGGTAGTGAGCTGCTTAATCAGACGACAAATATTTCCTGGCCGGGGCGCTCATTTCGGTCCCGAGCGGGGCTAGACTATACTAAATGCACCAGCTGGATGACCAAGGCGCGCCGGGCCGGCTTCGCACCGATAATACCCACATTATCCGATGGCCGATTGCTACTTCGGGTCGTTACATCACATACTTAGCGTTTATTTTTATCCACGCATGAAGGCGCGCTTCTATCCCCAAATATCGACTGTGGAGCACTCACACACGCTTCATCGGGAACAGAAGCAACACCAGGCAGCCGATCATCCCATGGCGTCTAAATAAGTCGCTTATGATGCAGTTAGACCAAAAGGAGACGAGCGGCGCTGGCAGACATATCAGCGTTAGCGGAAGCAGTAAACAGGGATCTCAATTAGGGCGAATAAGTCGAGCGACAACAACGTTGGCTGCTATCTCGCTTAGCCCAATGGTTCTCTTCAGAGCGAGATTCTCTATCCACACTATATGCCCCCATGTTCTACTAATCATCGGCCATAATAGGCGACTATAGGCCGGCGTGAAGTTGCGGACGCTCTATTATCCATTTTCTTTAATAACGGCCCACGGATGTTGAATGACCGTTTTGTCCACAGCCTAGGCACTCATTCCTATCCCATCAAAAGCTTTCTCGCATCATCTACCTGCTCAACCAGTCAGACACAGCGAGCAAAGGGAAAGAGATTCAGTTTACAAAAGTAGAGTAGCCCTCCACTGTCCCCACAGCTCCTGGCTGAGGACCCTCTCGTTGATGCTCAATCCGATGCAGCGTACCGACCGTACCCCAAAGAAAAGCACCCCGCAACTTAGACTTGTCTCTCGGCTCTAACGACCCTTCAGCCAACTTCTTCTGAAGTGAAGCCGTGATGACACGACAGCGGCTGACGAGACCCAACAGGTGTAGTATCCATAGAGAATCTGAGCCAATTACGAACGACGGGGTCCAGAGAATCGTTGAGAGGATTGATGATGATTCCTGCCTGTGGATCGGCGTAACGAGCCATATGAGGAGTGCGATTGCCGTAGCACTAGACGGTGAGATGCGGGCATAAGTATATCTCCTGTCCGAGATGGAGCGGGTATAGACATATGTGGCTTACTCACAGCAGGAAATAGATCAAGTCAAATCTAAATGCATATATTGCAGACATCCGCATCCGCACAAGAATATCTGCGAGAGCTTCGAGGTCTGTTTGGAGAGCTTGCGCGGCCGATCCAGGCACGGCCTCGTGCCCGAGACCCTGATGGCGGAGAACTGCCGTCGGTGAGTCTAAATTGGGCATCTGGGCGGTAGACGCGGACTCACCTGAAGGTTCCTGTTCATCTGATTGCACATGTCCTTGAGAGGCCAGATATTCTTCGAGATGACAGATCGCCTCTCCGCAAACCTGGCTTAGGGCAGAGGCCCAACGTGTGTCGCTTTTGGCGGCTCCGCCTTGTGTCTCGGGAGATTGGCCGGCAACTTTGGATTTAGACGCCTGCATTGGGTTGAGAGCTTTATTGGTTATTATACAACGAGTTGATCCAACATAAGTTATTGATATGTATTGCAGACAAAAGAATTCGCTATCGTGTTTGTTGAAGAAATGAGGTATTATTATTGGAGGTTGGGGAAACCAGGACAAAGGCAGAGACAGCGTTACCCGGCGGCTGACTAATGAAAAGAAAAGAGGGGTTGTGTGGCGACTCATACGTGCACCAGCGTCAGAATCGAGGCCCCAGCCACGGAAGAATCGAGGCTCCGCCACAATTCCTTGACGTGAGACCAAGGGTCTAGATGCATTCCAGCAGCCAGGCAAGCCAACAGCTAAATTAGTATATAATTACGCGATTATAGCAGTACATAAACCCCGGCTCAGTCGCCCTGGTTGGACCTCGTCAGGCAGATGAATTCAATACCCTCTTTGGCCCACATATGCACCTTGACCCTTCAATCTGAGAACCTCAGACTGACTGCCTTAAGCGCCACATGCTGGCATATAGTAGCATAAAGACCAGTGGCTATTCTTCAGATCGCGGTGTAGATACCCACTTACATTCCATCCATCCATCCATTCATCCATCCAATTAATTTTTCTCCGGTCCCCCTCGCCCCCCGGGGGAGAACTTGCTCTTCGTCCATTTCTCGGTCCAGAAGATAATCGCGGCGTCATCTTAGAGGTGAAGGATGTGCCGAATTGGCTATGTTGCATGACGCAAAGCTTTGTTGAGTTTTATCTCCTGTGCTATAATAAGACTACAGCTGAGTCACTCGCAGAGATCTAACCCAATGAAGATAAGCATATTTCTTATTACTTTATAAAGCACTGCTCTTTAGTGGAGTGGCAAGTCTTATGAAGATATGGTTCTATCTTCACCCTATGTAATATATAGCAAGATTAGTTAAGATCTTAACTATGGAGCGAGTGACCTACTATAGTCTTATCACAGCATAGGAGATAAAATCCCTAGTCGAGGTGTCTTTACCACGGCATCAAAGCTTCAGCTAAGGCAAACCTAAACCGATCAAGCCACGGGGAAAATCCCAGCATATAGCGGAAGGATTTCCTCCTAATCGAATCCGTTAAACTAACTCCCGGCAAAACAGCAGACAATGCACCGAACAATCACATATCGACAAATTCAGTAACAATAACAGCTTGCCCTCTCCTAATGCTACGCACACGTCTATTACGCCCGGTAGGCCATACCCAAAGGGTTCTAAAGCTAAAAATACATACAACTCTCTAGTAATGCTGGTTTATTATTAAGACCACAACCAAGTAGGAATAAACTAACCAGCCATGCCCCTTCAGCCTCGCCATCAAACACTTCGGCTGCCCATCCGCATACAGGTTACCTACAGACCTTTCTAAGATAAAGCAGTTTATCAGGGTTATATCACATCCCATTGATTTCCTTTTAGGCTAAACGAAATAGCATCTACTATAAGCATTAAGCTATAACTATAGTCTCAAGTATAGAACCAAGGCATATATACCTTCCAGAGCACCAGCTAACAACTCTAAGTAATATCTACTTATTATAATACTTCTTAGCATATTTAAGGTATATCCTAACTATCTTAAAAGTCTCTAGCTATGACGATTGTATATATTCCCAAGGGATAAACCGGTCGTGCTGGGTTTATATTAGCAGATAGACTAGTCGCGCTGTGCTTAAATAAGGGGGTTATTATATCTAGTAATATGCTTAAAGGTATTAAGTATAACTAAGTTATATTAATAGCTAAGGTAGCTACTATNTAGTAATATGCTTAAAGGTATTAAGTATAACTAAGTTATATTAATAGCTAAGGTAGCTACTATATAAGAAAGTATAATAAGTATATTTTATATATTTTATATAATAAGGCGGATTATAATAGATTATAACTTAAAAGGCCTAAGCTATTATAATCTTACTTATTAGATTAAAGGGGATTATAGCCTATAGGGTATAATCTATTTTAATCCTTTCTTAATTAATATAATAATATAGGTCTTTCTAGTTATATAGCCTAGAGGTTTCTTAGGCTATAATATAATATCTCTCTTCTATTAATCTTATCTCTAAGGCTATATCTATAACCTTAGTTATTCCGCGTATATATATTAACCTTTAACTTATAAAAATCTTTTATTAATATATTTAATTATTTTTTCCTTTCTAAGAAGTAATTAATTATTATTAAACTAGGTAATATTATTAATTATTTTAGATTTAAAATTATATCTTATTTATTTTATTATTCTTATAGCCTTTATTATATAGCCTTACCTAAGAAATTAAATTACTATAAAAAATATATTTATTATAGCCTTTTATATAATATATTAATAAATATCTCTAGTATTTATTTATATATTCTTATTTATAGGGTTTTTTATTATTAATAATTTCCCTAAGTAAATTATATTTACTAAGAGTTTAATTATTTAGATTTTAAGAAAGAGTATATTAAAGAGGACTTTTTATATTTATAGCGAGAGGCATAGAAAGCTTAAGTATAGATAAATAAAGTTTTAGCTTATTTAACCTAACTTTATTACTAGAAATATTAATTATATACTAAGGGTATTAAAATAGCTATCTAGGGACTTTATTTCTTAGATAAGCTAGAGGCGACTAAGAAGGCAGAGTTAGAGGCTATAATTACTATGTGGTCTGCGGGTATTATAGATATTATTAACTAGAGTATTATTAGCCTTAAGTTTGTTTCTGGTTTTAACTTAGATAGTGTTTTTTACTAATTTAAGTAATAAAATATAAATAATTAAATAAAGCTTAACTTTTAGTAATAAGTCTAGTTTATAATTATTCTTTAAGATTTTTTATTTAATTTTATAAGGTTTAAAATATTTATAATTAAGTTTTTTATTTTATTATTTTATTTTAATATTTTTTATTATAAAATAAATTATATTTCTCTCTAAGAAAATTAATCCCTTAATTTTTTTCTTATTAATATAATTTATTATTTTATTTCTAATATACTTAAGTTTTATTTTTATTTCTTTATATAGGTTTTATAATTAATTACTAATAAGGATTACTTTAGGGTTAATAATTATATCTCTAGTTTATTAGTAGGTATTTAGGGTAAATTTAAAATTAGTTTATTAGAGAAAATAGAATATACTAACTATATAGCTAAAAATCTTTTAATATATCTTTCTTTTAATAACTTTTTAAAAAAAGATTTTATATATTTTTCTATAATTTTAATATTATAAAAAATAATAAAAGTAACTAATTAATTAATAATAATAATAATTATATTAAAAAAAAAAGCCCTAAAGCTCCCCTTTTTTAATTTAATTAATAAAAAAAATAATAATAATTAAAGGTTTAAGGCCTTTAATTCCTTTTTTATATATAAGAAATTACTTAATCGCCTAAAATAGCTTAATACTTATTTCCCTTAACTTATAGCTCCTTATAAGGCTTTAATACCTATTTTTATAGTTCTTAAAAAGCCTTATTAAATCTATCTCCCTTTTTTATATATTATTCTTATTATGCCTTACTTAATATTATACTAGGCTTATAGCTACTATAAATTAATTAATTAAGTATTTTTATTTTTTTATTATTTTTTTATTTTCTTATCTTAGCTCTTTTTTAATATTATAATAAATATCTAAGGCTAAGTAATAATAGCTAAAAGCTTATCTTATTATAAAGGTCTTATTATTAAGGAGGTAAATAATATAGTTATTAGTTAGTAATTACTATATAAGCTAGCTATATATTATACTAAGTTAACTCTTTTCCCCTAGGTTAATTAATATAATTTTTATCTTTACTTTAATTACTTTTTACTTTAATATAAATCCCTTATTAGTCTTATAGTCTAAGTAAATAAAATCTTTAGCGCTATAAATATAAGGCCCTTTTTTAATAATATAGGGATACCTATCTCTAGTTTAACCCTATTTATAATTAATTATTATTTAATTAAATAAACCTAATAGCTTTTACCTTATAATTATATCTTTTATATTCTTAGATAAAAAAGGGCTCTTATTTTATTAATACTTAGAGCTATTATTTAATAAAGATTATAATTACTTTAAGGTTTCTAAGGATAAATTCTTAAAAGGTTTACTTAGGATTTAAGGCTAATTCTTTTAATTAAAAGGTATAAGAGTTAAAGATTTATTAATTTACTTTTAAGCTTTAGGCCTTAAGCTAATTAGTTTTATTATTAGCTTTTTTATTTTTAGGTTAAGCTTATTATTATTAGCTAAGATAATTATTTCCTCTTAATAAATAAAGAAATTATTTATAATCTCTATACCTTAGTTAATATATTATTTAATTAATTATATAAAGAGGTTAAGAAATATAATCTTAAAGTTAAAGACTATAAATAGCCTTAGTCCCTAAGGAAGTTTTATTATATTACTTAGATTACCTTAGGGAATTAAGATTAAATAATAAAATTATTAATTACTAATATAGCTAATATCCCTTATATTTATTAATATATATCCTCCTTAGTTAATATAAAGCTAATCTTAAGGTATTTTTTAAGTAAATTTAATTAAATTATAATTAATTAAATTTATATAAAGGGATTATTATTTTATTATAANATTACTAATATAGCTAATATCCCTTATATTTATTAATATATATCCTCCTTAGTTAATATAAAGCTAATCTTAAGGTATTTTTTAAGTAAATTTAATTAAATTATAATTAATTAAATTTATATAAAGGGATTATTATTTTATTATAACTTTATTATAAGTGCTCTTATATTAGAAGTAATTATTCTTAATTCTTAGCTTATTAAAGATTATAATTTAATAAATATCTTAAATTCCCTCTAGGTTATTATTATATAAGATATCTCTAGGCTTTCCTCTCTTAATTTATAAGTCTAATAACTAATTATAAATTAATAGATTAAATAATTATAAAGGTACTTTTTTATTTTTATTAATATTTAAGGCTATAAGAGAATAAATTATAGCTAACTTACTTAAAATTATTCTTATAAGTCTTCTAAGGGTTTAAAAGAAATAAAATATATTAAAGAAATTATATTTTTATTTTCTTTATTATAAAATTAAAGAAATTAAATAGAAATTAAAGTAATATAATTAATTAATACTTATAAGGTATTTTTACTAAGTAATAAAGATAAGCTTTATATAAAGCTTTTAATTAATTAATATTATATTAAAATAATAAAAATTACTTTTAATCTTATCTTATATAAATATAATAAAGTATTTATTATACTTAAACCTAAAAAATCTTATAAAAAATTTTCTTTTTTTATAGGCCTTATATTACCTCTAAATCCCTTTAAAACCTATATTATAGTTTATTAAGACTTTTTTATAATTATTAGAGAAAAAAAATAAAGGCTCTTCTTAGTTAAAGTTATATTTTAGCTTTTTCTCTTAGATATTAAGTTAGGGGAAATAGGTACTAAGCCGTTTTAGGCTATTAGGTAATTTCTTATATATAAAAAAGGAGTTAAAGGCCTTAGACCTTTAACTATTATTATTTTCTTTACTAATTAGGTTAAGAAAGGAGAGCTTTAGGGCTTTCTTTTTTAGTGTAATTATTATTATTATTAATTAATTAGTTACCCTTATTATTTTCTATAATATTAAGATTATAAAAAAATATATAAAATCCCTCTTTAAAAAGTTANTTATTATTATTAATTAATTAGTTACCCTTATTATTTTCTATAATATTAAGATTATAAAAAAATATATAAAATCCCTCTTTAAAAAGTTATTAAAAGAAAAATATATTAAAAGATTTTTAGCTATATAATTAATATATTTTATTTTCTTTAATAAATCTAGTACTCTTATATAAGATATTTAATACTCTTACTTTTATAATAACTAGGATATATTATTCTTATCCTTATAATATTTAAAAAGATACTTATTATAAACCCTTTTTATTTTCTCTAATAAAAAGGTTTAAATATAAGAGATTTAAGCTCTTAGAAACTATCTAATTAAATACCTAATATTATAAGTATTATTACTCTAATTATAAAAATAGCCTAAAATAATAAATCTATTAACTATAGGTATAAATCTAATATTAGCTAAAGTATAAAAGTAAAAGGTAATAAAGCTATTAAAAGTAATAATAAGGTTATTAAGCTCTTAATATAATTCTTAATTAAAGGATTAATTAGTCCTTTTTTTATTATCTTACTTAACTTTCTTTTTTTATTTAAATAAAAAGATATAATTAAATACCTCTAGGTCTTTAATTAATAAGCTAATCTTATAAATATCCCTAAAGATAAAAAAAAAATACTTTTTAAGTTATATTTTAACTTAGAAATTAAAAAAAAGATTTAATAAGCTATAAATAGGCTTAAATAAGTAATTACTTAAGAGAATTTAAAAAAATCTTTTATAAATAAAGACTTTAATTAATCTAAGATTATTAAGAAAAAATTAAAAATATTTAATAAGACTTAATTAAAAATAGATTTTTATATTATTATTAATTAATTAAATAAGTATTAATATCTCTTTAAATAGATTAATAATAACTAAAAGGAATCTAAGGCTTAGTCTTAGGTTATTTATAAAGCACTTTTAGAGAAAATTATTAAGGGTATTTATAAAAAATATAATAAGAATATTTATAATATTATAACTATAAAGTATTATAAACTTACTTAAATAATTAAATAATATTATAATAATAAGATTAAAATTAAAAAGACTTATTACCCTTAGATTAAAGATAATATTTATTAAATTACCTAGGCTTTAATCCCTCTAAGGAGCCTAAGCCCCTTAGTAAAAGTAATAAAAGCCTTAAAGATTCTTAAAAAAGATCTTAAAAAGCCTTTTAGCTTAAAAATAAATTAATTAATTATATAATTAAGTTAACTTATAATTAATATTATAAAAGGTTAAGAATTATAATTTTAATTTATATAAATTATTAAAAGGGAATATAATAAGTAAATAGCCTTAAAAATATCTTAGCCCTTTAAGATAAATATTATATTAATTAATTAGATATAAGATTATTAGAATTTCTATATAAATATAATATATAAGTTTAAGTAAAGCCTTTATTAAAATAACTTAATATATTAATATTATATTAAGAGAAATTATTTCTTAAATAATTATTTTAATCTTATTTATAATAAAAATAATAAAATTATAAGTTATAACCCCTAGGGTAAAGTTATTTTTCTTAAAAGAAATAATAAGANAACTTAATATATTAATATTATATTAAGAGAAATTATTTCTTAAATAATTATTTTAATCTTATTTATAATAAAAATAATAAAATTATAAGTTATAACCCCTAGGGTAAAGTTATTTTTCTTAAAAGAAATAATAAGATATTATTATTAAATCTAATTTATATCTTTAAGAAGTTTAAAATTAAGAAGTTAATTTATAATTAATTAAGTTATTTCTTAAAGTTAGATATATTTTACTTAATTAAATAAATAAAATAATATAATTATATTAAAATTAATTTTAAATTAATATAATAAAAAGATATAATAATTAATAATTTTATATAAAAAAACCTTAAAGCTATAAGCCTTTATTAATTATAATATAANATAATAAAAAGATATAATAATTAATAATTTTATATAAAAAAACCTTAAAGCTATAAGCCTTTATTAATTATAATATAAATCCCTTAAAAAATTTAATTAATTACTTATAGATATTATAAAAAATAATTAAGATATTTTAAATAATTAAAACTTATTACTAGGGATTATTATTAATATAATTTTAATTAATAAAAACTCTTTACCCTTAGATTAATTAAAAATACCTTAAGTATTTATTATAATTATAATTATTATTAATATAAATATAAAAAAAAAAATTTATATTAAAAATATTATTAAGGTTTAAGAAATAATATAGCTAATTTAGAAATTTATTTTAATAAAAAGGCTTATAGCTATTAATAAGAAAAAAAACTAAAGGTTTTAGATATTTAAGGAGAAATAGGCTTTTATTTTATAAAAATTAAGAGATAAATATTAAACTAAGAAGATTTTTATTATTATTAATAAGCTTTTTATATTATTATTATAGCTTAAAAGAGAAATAATTAAAGATTATTAAGATATTATTAATAATATTAAATAAATTACTTNCTTTTTATATTATTATTATAGCTTAAAAGAGAAATAATTAAAGATTATTAAGATATTATTAATAATATTAAATAAATTACTTATATTAAGCTAGCCCTATATATAACTAAGGAGATATAAAAACTATTTAATTAAAAGCCTTAGGGCATAAATATAATCTAGGTTAATAAGTAAGACTAAAGAGAAGCTTATTAGGCTAAGATTAATAAGAGAGCTAGAATTAATATAATCCTTATTAATAATAAGTTTTAAACTAAATAAATTAATAATAATACTAAGGACTTTTAATTTAATAATTATATTATAATAATTAATATAAAAATAAGCTAAGAAGTAATTAAAATTATAAAAATATAAAGAGATATTATAAAAACCTTAAGAGAAATTAAAATTATNACTAAATAAATTAATAATAATACTAAGGACTTTTAATTTAATAATTATATTATAATAATTAATATAAAAATAAGCTAAGAAGTAATTAAAATTATAAAAATATAAAGAGATATTATAAAAACCTTAAGAGAAATTAAAATTATTATAAATTATAATAAAATAATTAATTAAATAATTAATATTATTAAATTAATATTAAATAATTAAGGTAAGATAATTATATAATTATAAAAATTACCTTAGATTTTAATTTAACTTAATAATATAAAAAATAAAATAATAAAAGCTATAATAAATATTAGCTTTAAAGGGAATATAATCTTAAAAGAACTTATAAAAGCTTATAGTCTTAATATTATAAAGATAAGAGCCTTTATAATATTTTTCTCTTAAGACTAAATTATTATATTTAGCTAAGTAATTATTTAATTATACTTAGGTAATATATAAATCTAATAAAAGATATATATAGCGCCTTTTAATAAAATCTTAATTTTTTTTATTTTTAATATATTATTTATTTATTTAATAAGGGTATTATTTAATTATTTAATAAGAAATAATTTTATATTATTTAAATATTAGCTAAATAATATATAAGTAATTACCTTAGTTATTAATTTTATTAAGTAAAAAATATTAATTTATAATATAAATAATAATATATTATTAAAATAAATATTAATTTTCTCTTTAAACCTAAGATTAATTAAAAAAGTAATTTAAAATTAAATAATATCTTAATATTATTATAATAATTAAGCTAAGAATTAAAAAAAAAAGTAATTAATATTATTAAAATA
>WESZ01000126.1:39030-106461 GCA_011033785.1 Fusarium cf. falciforme | reverse complement strand
TTCCTTAAGGCTATAGAAATTAAGTAATATCCTTTTTTATTAATACTATTAGCTTTAGGGTTATATAGGGATATAATAATATATAAAATTCCTAATTCCTTAAGTAAAGATAGAAATTCTTTCTTAAATTTAGGTCTATTATCTATAACCGCTATAGAAATCATATTAAATTAATAGATAATAGACCTAAATTTAAGAAAGAATTTCTATCTTTACTTAAGGAATTAGGAATTTTATATATTATTATATCCCTATATAACCCTAAAGCTAATAGTATTAATAAAAAAGGATATTACTTAATTTCTATAGCCTTAAGGAAGCTAGAGAAAAAAGGAAAGCCGAGATAATATAATAACCTAGAAAGAGCATTATTTACTAATAAAATAACTATAAAAGCGCTATATAGATATTCTCCCTTTTATTTTATTTATAGGTAAGAGCTAATATACCCTCTAGAAATTAATCTTCTTACTTAGTAATTAATTAATTAAGATAAAGTATTAATAGCTAAAGACTTAATCCTTATAAGGGTTAAGATCCTTAAAAGGAAAAATAAAGATATAAAAANATTAAGATAAAGTATTAATAGCTAAAGACTTAATCCTTATAAGGGTTAAGATCCTTAAAAGGAAAAATAAAGATATAAAAATAGCGCGGTAAAAGGTTAATATATTTAAGGTAAAAGTTATAAAGAGATAAAATAAGAAGAATATCTATAGGTTAAGAAAGACCTCTCTAAAGGTTAAAGATTTAATATTAAGATTTAATATTCCTTAATTAAATAATATATTAATAAAGATAAAAATAGTATATAAGTAATATAGCTTATTTTATATCTTTAAGTATTATAATAAGGTAAACTATTATAAACTTAAGATATTTAATAGCTATAAGATTATTAAATCTATCTATAGGGATTACTTAAAGAAATTTATAAAAGATAAAAATAGCTAATAGGAAGGGGAGTTAAATAAAGAGGAAGTCCTTAAGAAGCTTAAAAAAGAAAAAAAAAGACTAAAAGGCGATAGAAATAAAAAAAGTATATAAGTAATAAGAAATAAGAAATTAATAGCTAATTAAATAGTTAGCTAAGAAAGTAATAATAAAAGTAATAAGATAAATAATAAGGAAAAAGATCTTAGTAAAAAGAGTAAAATATTATATCTAAAGAGAAATACTTTAATATACATAAAAGTATAACTCCCTAGCCTTATTGCTAAGTAAGCTACTTAGTATAAGAGCTTTTAAAATAAAATAAAAAGGAAAAAGAGTAATATTAAAAACCTATAAGACCCTTAGGTTTCTAATAAGGAAAGAAGAGATAAAAAAGAAAGTTTTAATATTATAATATAACTATTAGAATTTTTAATAAATTTAGGTATTTATTTTATAAGGAATATATAGATTATTTAATTAAATACTAGGGATATCGCCTAAGATACTAGAGATACTATCTAAGATAAGTAGGATATATTAAAAGATAATAGCGATATTATTTATAATAATTTAAATATAATACCTAAATTCTTTATTTTATAAGAAATAAATTTAATATATAGCCTATATAAGAGAATAAGAACTAAATAATAAGACTAATAAGAAGATTAATAAGGAATAAGGAGTAAATAATTAATTAAAAGTAATTATAAATATAAAGCTAGACCTTATTATTAGTTAAATAAAAATAATAATACCTTATTATACTTAAAATTTATCNAAAAGTAATTATAAATATAAAGCTAGACCTTATTATTAGTTAAATAAAAATAATAATACCTTATTATACTTAAAATTTATCTCTTAATAGAAAAGCTTCTAAGATTTAAAATCTACCCCCTTTTAAAACCTAGAGGAATTAGCCTTTTTATTAAGAGCTAATTAATATATTCCCTAGAGAAGCTAATAGTCCTACTCTTAATTCTTATCCTCAGAAAGGTATAAATAAGAAATATAAGGATAAAATACTTAGTTTAATTAATTAATTTTAACCTTATTAGGTAGATCCTTTAGAGTATTCTTCCCCTATAGAGGCTAATCTAAAAGACCTTTAGTAATAGATTTTAGCTAATACCTAGGTAAAAACTCTTATTTATAAGGCTTTTAGTACTAAATATAGTTAATATATTTCCCACCTATAAAACCCTTAATTAAGATATAAGATAAGAAGGGGTAAAAAATATACTCTTTATNATTAGGTAGATCCTTTAGAGTATTCTTCCCCTATAGAGGCTAATCTAAAAGACCTTTAGTAATAGATTTTAGCTAATACCTAGGTAAAAACTCTTATTTATAAGGCTTTTAGTACTAAATATAGTTAATATATTTCCCACCTATAAAACCCTTAATTAAGATATAAGATAAGAAGGGGTAAAAAATATACTCTTTATTTTAGCTAATATTAGTTAAGTAAGACTAATAGTAATATTAATAGAAGATAAGGTTATAGAACCTAAGAAGGGTAATCTTAAGAGCTTTCTAGTACTCTAGGTAAGTAATTAATTATTTAAAGAATTATCTATAAAGATAAATAAAATTAATAGGGATATAAATAATCTAAAGAGAATAATTTAATATTAATAAAATAAGCTCTCTTATAATTATATCAGGAGCGCTATAATACTTAAAGAAATATTTTATAATAGCCTTTAGGTTCTTATAGCCTATATTATTAAAGGCGAGCTTAATATATAAAAGGAAACTATCTTAATTAAGGGCAAAGCGAGAATAAATCTAGACCTTAAGGCACTTATAGACTTATTTAATTATTTAGTTAGAAAGGCTATTAAGAGCAAAGAAGATATAAAAACTAGCCCTAGGGAGATTAGCTATCTAGGCCTCTATAAGAGTTACCTTAAACCTACTATAATTACTTTACTAAGAAGAAATATCCCTCTAGAAGTTAATATAAGAAAGCTAAGGTTAAGCGAAAGTCTAAATATTAAGGAGAATATTTTATTACTTATTAGCGAGGATCTTATAAGAAGTCTATATAGATATAATAAATTAATTAATTAAAAGCATAGATAAGAGTAATAAAGTTAGAAGAGAAAAGAATAAGAAAATAAAGAGTATATAAAAGTTATATATATATAGGGTTAAAATATATAAAGAAAGAGAAGTAATATATTTAAGTAATCTCTGCGTAGGGAGCTATAATTTATAGCTACCCTCCGCGCATATTAGAAGAGCTAGATAGTCTCTTAAGAGAAGAATAATATACTAACTTTTTTTTATACTTTATATATAAATTAGCCTATTACTTATTTTCCTTAAGGCATAAAGATATAAACCCCTCCCTATTTATAATTACCTATATTAACTATTTAATTAGAATATAAAGCCCCTTTTTGCCTATTTAAAAATATATATTTACCTCCCTTTAATAAAATAAGATTTTTTATCTAATAATAGCGAGATTAATATAGATTAATAACTAACCTTAAGATTAACCTCTTTATATTTTAGAATTAATAAAGTTTAAAAGACTAAGTAATTTTCTTTTATTTAATTATATAAAGCATAATTATATAATAATTATATATTATATATATTATATATAAATTAATAAAAAGACTTTCTAAGAGTAATAACTTTATATCCCTAAGTATACTTTAAACCTTTAAGNTTATATATATTATATATAAATTAATAAAAAGACTTTCTAAGAGTAATAACTTTATATCCCTAAGTATACTTTAAACCTTTAAGATACCTTTACCTATATAACTAATTATTTTCTTTACCCTTATTAATTACTCGCAGTTTATAAAAAAGGGGAAGATAGCTTACCTAGTAGCTTAGGTTAAATACTTTAGAAGAATAAGAAGCTTCTTTAAGAAAAATAAGACTAGCCTTAATATAATTAAAGAGTTATATAACTCTAAGTAGTTACCCTTTTTTTAGCTATAATAGGAATAAGACTATTAAGACCTCGCTACCTTTAAATACCCTAGCATATTAAATAGTTATTAATTAATTAAATTAAAGCTTAAGAAGAATAAGTTTTAGTAATATTATTATAATAACCTTACCTATAATATATTATAAAAGGAGTATATACTAGCTCTATAGCGCTTATACTAAGACTTAGAGAAAGATAGGAAGATACTCCTTAATAATTTAATCTTATTAGTATTATAAATACTTAGGAATAGCCTCGAGAAGGTTATTATAGCTACGCGGTATAAAATTAATATCTAAGAGAAAAAGCTAGAGTATAATTCTAACTAGGAGGAGCCTTTGCTTTTCCTCCCTAATAACTATAAGAGAGTCCTAATAAACTATAATATAGGTTTTAGAGGGATTTAAAGGTAATATAAAGCCTATAAAGAGAGAAGATTCTTTATGGGATTCTTTAGGTTTAGGTATAATAAATACTTTATTATATTTATATAGGATAGGATTAAGGGCGACTTTTATTACTTTAATATAGTATTAACTAATTAAAAGCTCTATATAAAGCTCGCCTTTATTGCCTAGCAGGAATACCTTATAAGCGCCGGTTAATTATATTACTTTAACTTCTATTTAATCCCTTTAACTCTATAGCGAGGAGAGTAAGAATATAGTCTCCTTAGTATATTCTACCTCTTTTAAACCCTTAGAGGACTCATAGGAGTAACTTTAAGCGAGTTAGCTATAATTTACTTTCTTATAGCCTTAAATATTAATAAAAGTAAGGAGGTATCTTTATAATTATTTAACTTATTAGTCTATAATTAGCTATTAGACTTATAGACTAAGGGAGGAAAGCCTAGGGATATCTTATATAATAATAACCTAGAGGGGATCTAAGGTATCTATTAGATTATAATCTTTAATAAGCTAGGAATTAAGGATAGTTACTTCTAATATAAGAGCACCCGCAATAAGGTTATAGCGAAATAATAATCCCTCTATGCGGATTTAATTAACTATAATCTAATTAGATTTACTTAGAAGGTACCCTAAGACTAGCTTTATATTAACTAAGAAGGATATATATTAATAGACATAAGGGATATTAGCTATATTAGTAATTAGTGATCTTATTACTTAATCTTAACTCTCTAGGGTAATCTAAGTAGTATAATAAAACTTCCTTAGGGACTAAGGCTATTTATAGTCCTTAACTCTAGGGTTATATTTCTTAACCTCCCCGCGTAACTAATTAAATAATATATTAACTAAGGCATAGAGATTATAGATAATTTCCCTACTTATTAAGAGAGAATAATTATCTCGGCTAATAATAATAAGCTTAACCTAAAAGCAAAGAAGTTAATAGTAAAACCGGCTAGCCTAAGGCCTAAAGCTTAAAAGTAAACTAATAAATCTTTAACTCTTATATCTTCTAATTAGAAGGATTAGCCTTAGACCCTAAGTAAAGCTTTTAAGAATCTATCCCTAGGAACCCTAAAGCGACTATAACCTTTATTAAATAATAGCTCTAAGTACTAATAAAATAAGAGCCCTTCCTTATCTAAGGGTATAAAAGATATAACTATAGGGCAAAAGCTATTAAGTTTATCTAATTAAATAATAACTAATTATAGATAGGGTTAAACTAGAGATAAATATCCCTATATTATTAAAGAAGGGCCTTATATCTACGGCGCTAAAGATTTTATTTACTTAGATTATAAGACTAATAAGGGATTTATATTAAAGTAAAAGGTAATTAGGGTAAGAATAAAGATTATATTAGCTAACCTAAGGGAAAAGAGTTAGCTCGGTATAGTGCGTAGCTAGCCTACATAGTGATTACTAACTAGTAACTATGCTACTTACCTCCCTAACGGGATAATAAGACCTTTATAGTAGGATAAGCTTTTAGCTACTACTACTTAGCCTTAAATACCTACTATGGTATTAAAAAAGAGCTAAGATAAGAGAATAAAAAAGCGATAAAAAAGTAGAGATACTTAATTAATTAATCTATAGTAGCTATAAGCCTAGCATAGTACTAAGTAAGGCGCGATAGGAATAATATATAAAGAAGGGGGATAGGTTTAATAAGGCTTTTTAGGAACTATAAGGATAGGTATTAAAGCCTCGTGGGGAGCTATAAGTTAGGGGAAATAAGTACTAAGCCATTTTGGGCTATTAGGTAATTTCTTATATATAGAAAAGGAGTTAAAAGCCTTAGACCTTTAACTATTATTATCTTTTTTACTAGTTAGGTTAAGAAAGGGGAGCTTTAAGGCTTTTTTTTCTAATATAATTATTATTACTATTAATTAATTAATTACCCTTATTATTTTCTATAATATTAAGATTATAGAAAAGTATATAAAATCCCTCTTTGAAAAGTTACTAAAAGAAAGATATATTAGAAGATTTTTAGCTATATAGTTAATATATTCTATTTTCTTTAATAAAATAATTATTATAATAAATTATTATTATTATATAATTAAATAAATACTATAAGCCTATTAATTATAATTATTACTTAGTAAGAATATAAGTATAATAAATACTTAATATTATTATATTACTTTATGCTACCTAAAATAGGGATTAAAGTATCTTAATTAATATCTTAGTAGTTTTAATAATAAAGGCTCTATANTACTTTATGCTACCTAAAATAGGGATTAAAGTATCTTAATTAATATCTTAGTAGTTTTAATAATAAAGGCTCTATACCTAAAGCTAGAGATCTTAATAGGCTTAAATTAATAAGGTTTATCTATGTAATTATTAATAACTTTAATAACGCGCTAAAGCTAGCTCTATTTATAATAAATAGCTTATATCTTAACTAACTAAAGAGGTTAAAATCCCCTTTATATAATAGCTCTCCCCTCTAATATTAACCTTCTAATTATAATTCTTAATTACTTAAAGAGGTTAAAATTACTTTTATTATTCTTATAAGAAAAGGTTTAATTATAACTAATAATAACTATTATAACTAATTAATTAATTAATTAATAACTAGTTAATTAATTAATAATATATTAAGGAGATTATAATAGCTTTCTATAGAGACCTTTAATTAAATAATTAAAGTAATATAATTAATACCTATTAGTATACCTTTTAATATAACTAAGATAACCTTACCAAGGAGGTCTATAAGCTTTATAAGGGTATAAAAAGTATATATAATAGGCTATAAGTAATAATATTAAATAGCAGCCTTAAAAGCATTAAGATAAGTATATAATATAATAAATTAATACTAATTAAACTTATAATCTTTAATTATAATATCCTTTTTTTACTTAGCCTCTTTTTACCTAATTATAATATTAATAAAAGATTTAATTTTATTAGAAAAAAGCTTTTTTTATTAAGGGCTCTTAAAAAGAAGCTAGAGGAAGGGGAAGATCTTATTAATAAAGATATTAAATTCCTTAAGGACTTATAAGATAATAAGTAACATAGGGCATAGGTTATAATACTTATAATAACTATAAAGACCTTTTATACTGCTAAATAAGAGGATTAAAGAAGTCTTATTATGGCTAGCTAGGATCTAGCTATATAGCTATAGGCGTAATTATATTAGGAAATAGGGGTTATTAGTATTATAAGATTTAGATAGATTAGTTCCTAGAGTTAATATTAGAGTTTTATAAACCTAAAAAGAGTTAGCGCTAGGGCTTAGCGCTAGATTAAAACTTAGCGGTAAATAAAAGTCTATAAGTTTAATTAATTAAACCTATCTAATTAAATGCATAATATATATATCTTAGCTTATATAAATATATAAATAATAATAATTTTAATAGTAATTTTAATAATAAAAATACTTAATATTACTTAGATTTATTATTATTAGTATAATTCTTATATAATATTTTAAGAAAATAATTATAAAATCTTTTTTAAAGAAGAAAGTAATTAGTATTATTAAATAAGCTTAGCTATATAAGATATCTAATAAGCTAAGAAATATTAAAATAAAAATAATATAATAAATATTTATATTTATATATATTATAAAAAATAAGCTATAAACTCTTAATAATTAAAATTATAACTTAACTTATAAGATAACCTATATATTATATTTATATACTCTTAAGATAAAGAAATCTTTTAGTATTATATTAGGATTATTATTATAATATATATATTATAAATAAATAATATAATAATTCTTTTTTAATTTAAGTATTATAATTAGATATTAAACCTTACTTAGCTTATAAGACTTATTAATATAAGGTATAGAAATAATATAAAGAACTTAGTATTATTATTAATATACTTAATAAGCGAGTTAATTAGATAAGTGAGTTAATTAAAAATCCCTTAATTTTCTCTTTTTTTATTTAATTAATTATTTCTTAATTACTTAATATATTATAATTAAGTAAAGAGGTAAATATTATTTATATTATTTAGGCTCTTTAAAATAACCCTAAATTATAAATCTAACCCGCTATAAGGATATATAAAATACCTTTTATTACCCTCTATAATTAATATTATAATAAACCTTCTTAAAGTAATATTATCCCTAAATTATAGAAACTATTTAATATAGAGAAATAGATTATTTTTAATTATATCCTTAACTTAGACTTATAAGGGTTTTCTCTATAACTTTATAATATAAAAAAAATAATTAATTAATTACTTATTAATTATAATATATTACTTATTATTAAGCGCTAGGCTTTTAATTTTATTATATAATATTTAATACTTAAGATATATTTTAATTATAAATATAATTATTAAAAGGCTAAATATAAAGATCTAATTATTATTTATAATTAATTTATACTTATAGTAAATATAATTATAAAATATAATATTATATTTATTAATATTTATAATTTTAATAAGACTAGCTTTATAATAGGTATAATTTAAAATAAAATAATTATTATAGGCGCAAAGAGGTATAAAAAACTAAAATTAATTTATCCTAAGAACTAAGAATAGGTTATAGCTAGTTAGGCTATTAATATAGAAGGCTAGGTAATCTAGCTATTTATTATAATTACGGGCTAATATTACCTCTCTAGCTAGTACTAAGAAAGTAACCTTCTAGGCGGTTAGGCTATTATTATAACTTAAAATAGCTAAATTAATAATAANTAGTTAGGCTATTAATATAGAAGGCTAGGTAATCTAGCTATTTATTATAATTACGGGCTAATATTACCTCTCTAGCTAGTACTAAGAAAGTAACCTTCTAGGCGGTTAGGCTATTATTATAACTTAAAATAGCTAAATTAATAATAAGATAAGCCTTAAGTAGATTAAATACTTTAACTTATATATAAAGACTTATTTAAATAATTATTATTATTTTTTAATTCTTAATAGGTATAAAAATTATTACTTAATTAACTTTAAGACTTATTATAAGGAAAATAATATTATTATGCTTTATATATTAGCTTATTTATATTATTTACTTTAATCTCTTAATATTTAATACTTTAAGCTATTTAAAAAGGCCTATAATTAATAAATTAAGTATTTAATTAAATACTTTATTTATTATCTTTTAAAGACTAAGTTTTTCTTAGCCTTTTATATTGCCTTTTAAGCTATTATAATAAAAAGTAATATTAAGAGAGGTTTTAAAAGAGCTAGGCTTATTCCTCTAGACCTAGAAGCTATACTTTTAAAGCTTAATATATAGCTATAGACGCTAATACCTATTAAGGAGGAAGCTAACCTCTTAGACCCTTAGGTCTTAAAGACCCCTAAGACTATTATTAAGGCCAGCTCTTAGTCTAAATACCTTAAAAGATAAATTAAAAGGTATTAAAATGGCTTTCTAGTATTTATTTTTAAGGCCCTTAAGTTATTTTCTAAGGGAATAAAGGCAATAATATATTAAATAATATTATTAAAGTCTAAGAATTAAATACTTTAGTAATTAAATAAGGCCCTTAGTAAGAGGCATAGAGTAAAAAGAACCTACCTATAGGATAAAGGGAAGATTATTATAAATAAGAGTAGATAAGTAATTAATTAAGTAGCTATTAATATATAAGGAGTAGCTAAATTATTGAGAAGTAATAATTAAGGAGAATTAATATAAGTAAAGAAAAGATATTATAAAATATATAATAAGATTAATTATAATATAAGAATATATTAGATAATTATTATAATATTTAGAGAAAAGTATAGTAATTAAGTTTAATTAATTAGAGGCTTTATTATAATTTTATTTTATAATATCTCTTATAAGTCTTAATTTTTAATTAATTTATATATTTAATTAATTTACTTATTAAGTATATTATATATTTTATAAAAAGAAAAATTATTAGCTTAGAATAATAAATTATAATAAAATAAAAAGAAGTATTAAATAAAAGCTACCTTAATATAAATATAAGTCTATACTATAAAGATATATATTTATAGTATAGATAATAAGTATTAAGTATATATAATTAGTTAAAATATATAATAAAAAAGAGATTTAATTTCTTTAGTTAATAAGAAAATACTATAAATAAGAATTAATATAAGGGTATTTAATTATACCTTAAGAAAGATTATAAACTTATAAATAAGATATAATAGGAATATATTTATTATATCTAATATAAAAGCCTTAATAAGATCTATTTAGAGATATTATAATAATTAAGGTATACCTATTAAGATAAAAATAATAAGATAATAAAATAAAGTTATTAAAAATAACTTAATAATTAGAAGAAGAACTATAATAATAAAATATATATAAATAATAAATATAAGTTAAATTATCTTAGCTATATATTATTAAAAAACTAAATACCTTATTTAATATAAGGTAATAAATAAATAAATATAAGAATATATTACCCTAGAAGGCTTTATACTTTATAAATAAAGTATAAAAGTAATAATACTTAGAACTAAAAGTATAAATTAAGAGAGAATAATTAAATATTTTAGTAAATAATAAAGCTAAATAGAATTACTTTAACTTAATAATATTAAATAGCCTTAGGCTATTATAAAGGTATAAGTAAAAGCCTTATTTAATTATTAACCTAAAAGGAACCCCTTTTAATTATAATAATAAAATTATTAATTATAAGGTTAATTATATTAAGGTTTTTATTAAAAGAAAAAACTAAGAGATATTATTTAATATTATATTAAATAACTAATATAATCTTATACTTAAATACTTATAGTTATAATAATTTAGCTTATATTTTAATTAGAGGATTAATTAAGTATTTTCCTTTTATAATAAGGTATTTATTATAATAAATAATAATATAGAAGAGAGATTTTAAACTTTTATTAAAAGAATTAAAGAAATTATATAAGGGTAAATATAATAATTCTATAAGGTTAAAAGAATTTTAAATAATTAAAGAAATTATATAATAACTTAGAAGGAAAAAAAAGCTAACTTAAGAATATCTTATTATAGTATTATATTTATAAAAAACTTATTATAAAAGAATTTAAGACTAAATTACTAAAATATATATATTATAACCTTAAAGTTAAACTTAGTAATAAAAAATAATTTATTTTTAATAAACTTTATTTACTTAATAATATATAATTATTAATATTAAAAAAATATATTAAAGATATATTATAAAAAAGATATATTAAGGAAAATAAATTATTTATTAAATATCTTATTATATTTATTTTAAGAAAAATAATAAGCTCTAGATTTATATTAATTTTTAAATACTTAATATTATTATAATTAGGGATTATATATTATTACCTCTTATTAATAAGCTAAAAAGTTAATTACTTAAGATAAAATATTTTATAATACTTAACCTTAAGGGAGCCTATAGCCTTATTTAAATTAAAAGAAAATATAAATAAAAATTACTTTTTATATTAAGTATAGATTATTTAAGTACCTAATTATACCTTTTAGATTTATTAATATATTTATTATATTTTAATAAATAATTAATAATATACTATAAGAATATCTAGATATATTTATTATATATTACCTAGATAGTATTTTTATCTTCTTTAAATACATAAAGAATATATAGAATATATCTATAAGATATTATAAATATTATAAGACGCTAAGTTATTAATAAAGCCTAAGAAAAGTAAGTTTTATGCCTTAATAATAGAATTCCTTAGATGTATTATTTCTTATAATAAAATATATATAAACCTTAAGAAGGTATTAATAATTAAAGACTTAAAAGAATATATTAATATTAAAGAAATATAAGCTATTATTAAATTTATTAATTATTATTATAAATTCCTTAGAGCCTTTAATAATATAATAATTCCTTTAATAAAACTTAGATAAAAAAATAAGACTTTTTTATTTAAGATTAAAGTTAAAAAAGCATTTAATTAAATTAAGAACTTTATATTATATAAACTAATAATTAAGATATTTAATTTATTNAGCCTTTAATAATATAATAATTCCTTTAATAAAACTTAGATAAAAAAATAAGACTTTTTTATTTAAGATTAAAGTTAAAAAAGCATTTAATTAAATTAAGAACTTTATATTATATAAACTAATAATTAAGATATTTAATTTATTTTAATAAATTAAACTTAAGATAAATCCCTTAGATTTTACTTTAAGTACCTAAATTAAATAATAAACTAATAAAGGATTTTTATCTTTAATTACCTTTTATTTTTATAAGCTATATAAAATAAAGCTAAATTACCTTATTTATAATAAAGACTTCCTTAAAATTATTAATATTTTAAGGAATTTTTAATATTACTTCTTAAAGAATAAATATTAGATTAAGGTATATATAGATTATAAGAATAGTATTTACTTTATAAAAGAATAATAACTTAATAAATAATAACTTTAATATATTAAGTATTTCTTAGAATTTAATTATATTATGATTTATATTAAGAGAATTAAATATAAAAAAACTAATCTAATTAATAAGTAATTTAACCTAAATATTAAGAAGCCTAAGATAAAAGGATAATTAAAATATTATACCTTTAAAAGATACCTGAAATAAAAAGTAATTTAAAAAATAATATATATAAAAGTATTATTACTTAAATACCTTAAGCTTATTAAGAAATTAAAATAATAAGTTATAGATTTTATTAATTATATATAGGGATATAAATAAAGAGAAAATAGATTTTTAATATATAAAAAGAAATTTCTTATTTTTAATAAAGTATTTTAAATTATTTTTAAGTATTATTATTATTATATTATATAATATAAGAACTTAGAAGCAATAACTTAAGCTATATAATAATATTATAATAACTATAAACTTAAATATATAGTTTAAAGTTATATATTTTATAGCGAAAAGTATAAAGAAATAGTTAATTTATAGATCTAAGATTAATACAAAGACCTTAGAGCTATTTATATAATATAACCTAATAATTTATTCTTATAGTAAATTAAAGATTATAATAAATAGGTCTTAGAGTATAAAAAAATAAATAAGTAATAAGCCTTATATAAGCTCTAATATAACCTTATATGCGAGATATATAAATACCTACTTTATAAATACTAAGAATTAATAAAACCTTGGAATAAATTAAGGTAATATTTTTTTTTAAATAAAAAAAAATATCTTAGAGATTATTTATTAATATAACCTTTATATAAAAACTAAGGTATAATATTATAAGCCTTATAGAAGATTATAGCTACTCTTAGTTATATAAAAACTATAGGACTTAATTACTATATATTTTATTATTAAATTACTCTTATAAGAAAAACTAATTATTATAAACTTTTATAATAATATTTTTATTATTATAAATAAACTTATAAAATTTATTTATTTTATATTTTATAATAGGTTAATAATAACGAAAATATTTATTTATTTTTTTTATTTTTATATTATAAAAATCTATAAAATATTACTTAAGATTATTATATATTAAGGGCTATTATTTACTTTAAAATTCTAATAAAGCCTTCTAGGTTACTTAGCGACTAACTATAAGCTCTCTATTATATATTATAAAGAAATAAATATAATATATAAACTAAATACTAAAATAATACCTATAATATTATCTTAATTATAAGTAAAATAACCTAAGTTAAAAAGCTATTAGCTATATAGCTAGCTTATAATATAGGAATGGGTAAAAATATAAAAGTTATATTAATATATGTTAATTTTAGATTTACCTTAGATATTTACTAATAAATAAGAAATATAATTATTAACCCTAAAGTTATCCTTATTAGTAATTAATTATAATATTTGTATAAAAAAATAAAAATAAAACTTAAATTTATTAAAAATAAATTAATAAATTAAATTAATAAAAAAAGAATTAAGGGATTAATCATCTTAAAGAGAGATATAATTTATCTTTTAATAGAAAATATTAAAAAAATTATCAAATAATAGACTTAATTATAAATATATTAAAGCTTATAAAATAAAATAAAAATTATTAAACTATAACTATAAACTAGACTTATTACCTAAGGTTAAGATCTATTTAATCTTTTATATCTCTTTATTTAAATTAATATAAGATATTATTAAGGCTAAGATTAATAATAAATTAAAAATACAAATTAATAAATTAAAAGAATATATTATAGTCTTTATTTTTAATATAAATTAAATTAATAATAAAATACTATATTATATTAAATATAAAGACTATCTTAACTTATAAAATATATATAAACTCCTAAAATATCTTATTAATTTATAATACCTTTTAAAATACTTTTATTAATAATATTAAATATAGGCTTATTAAAACTAATAATATTTTAATTAATTAAATTAATAGCCCTAAGGGAATATATTTCTATTATTATAGATAATTTCTCTTAGAGCTTACTTAATTCTTTTAAAGTATATAGGCTATACTTAAAAGCCTTAGTACCTTATGCCTTAAGTAACTTCTTTTATTTCTAAATATAAATAAGCTTAGCTATTACCTCTTTAAGGGTAATCTTTATATTAGCCTCCTTATTTTCTAAGTATTTATACTCTTAAATATTATTTATTATTATACAATATTAATTCCTTATTATAAAAAGTATTAATATATATATATATAAGAAAAAGCTATTTTAGCCTTATGATATATAACCTATATATTAATATAATTAAAGTAATTAGAAATTACGTTATATAATAAACATTAATAGAAATAATAAGTATAAGATATAATTTTAGATCTAGATGCCTTAATATAAGTAAAAACATTTTATATTTCAAAAGCTTATAAAGGAAAATATACTTAGAAACTTAGTCTAATATTATATTAGTAAGAAAAAAGGTTTTTATAAATTAAACTTATTTATTTAAAAGATTTAATTATTAAAATTAGTCTTAAGGATAGAATTAATAAAGAGAAGACCTTATATTATAGCTATAATATAAGCTAAGTAGAGAAATATAATAAAATAATCTAACTAAGTAAGGGACTAAAAGGATTAAATGTTATTCTTATTAGTCCTAAGACTATATAATAAAAGAATTACTTTTACGTTAGATTAAACCTCAAGATAATTAATCTAAATAAATTCTATAAGTATATAAAATATACTTATTATACTTTCTTATATAATAATTACCTTAGCTATTAATATAACTTAGTTATACTTAATACCTTTAAGTATATTATTAGATCTAACTTATACCCTTATTACTTAGATTATACCTAGCACTTCCTACTAATATAAACCTAGTATAACTAGTATATCTCTTAGGAAACATATAATCATTACATAGCTATAAAAAAATAAAAAGCATTTTATTACTAGGATCCTAATAGATCTATATAATATAAGCAAAGTAGAGAACTGGGCAGTCTATTAGGCTTACCTAGATAATAACTGCTATTAATTTTATTAATATAGACAATCTTCTTAACCTAATAATTATAAACTAATATAATTAATAGCTCTAAGATCTTTAGTCTAATAATTAGCTCGATAGGGAGCTTAATTTTAAGTAACTATACCTTGTGATTTACTTATAGCTTAGAGATAAGTTTATCTCAACTATAGGATAAGTCTAATATTAAGTATCTTCGAGAGTTTAATTAAAAGGTAAAAGAGATTTATATATAAAGAAATACTTTATTATACTTAAAAGCTAATTAATAATACTTTAGCTTTAGCTCTTTAAGTAAAATTACCTTAAGCTTATTAATAATAGCCTCTCTAGAACTAAGCTATTTGGTAATATTATTAATAGTATAGATAAGCTAATAGGAGACCTAGGTTACCTTAAGCTAGAGTAATTATTATTTCCTTATCTATTAATAAGGATTTTAACTACTTAGCCTCCCTATATTAATTCCTTAGGTTTTAATAGTAAGACTATAGGTAATAAAGGTAAGGCTAGCTAAAAGCTTTTTATTCTTAGCCTTTACTAAGAATATTAAGCTTGTAAAGTCTTAAGCCTATTTTTAACCCACTCAATTGGGGCTCGGGCGTGCCAACGGTGGGATCACATAGCTAGTCACGTGACCATATGATCAAAAGAGGCATCTTCTGCCGCAGCTCTTAGCTAGTCATCCTTACCTTCCAATTCATCTCTTTTTCAGCTGCTTATTAAGCAGCCCTCGCAGCCTAATTAGCTGTGGGTGGTCTGTGTGTTGTGTGTGTTTATTTCCCCCAATTAACCAGGTAGGTCTTATTTATATTATTAGTACAGAGGTAGGGCCAGAAAGTTTTATCCTATGCTACAAACGCCACGAGCAGGGGGTAGAATTTCTATAGCTAATTATAATAAGGAATATCCCTGCCTTCCTTATACTTATTCCCTCCTCCGACTTTAATAATTTTCCTTATATCTAAGGGTATTCTCTCTATCTAGGCCTAGATCTTCTCTTATAGCAGCTCCTTCCAAGCTACTTCCCACGCGCGAATAGCTTCCTACCGACTCTTCAGGGCACCTTTCTTCATAGTTACCGTCTTTAAATAGAGCTAAGCCGGCTCAATAGCATTTAAATCAGGCGAATTAAGATACCAAAGAAGCCACTAAACGTAATAAAGATTATATATCCATTACTAGGCATAACAGTTATATACTAATGCCTTATCTTTCTATATAAGGGTATTTAGCCTCTCTTCCTAATATTCCTTTGCGAAAAAAAGTAACTTAAAAAGAAAAATAATCTACTAGTAATACCACTAGTCAATTCTTTTCCCTAATCCCCTCATTAGCTTACCATTTACTTTCTTCCACTTCTATTATAGCTTCTTACCCAGGAGACCTTATAGCCCTAGCCTTCACATACCTATTATAAGCTCTAATTCTTCCCGCATAATCAGTTTAAGCTCTATATTAATCTCCTCAAGTAACTAATCTACCTCCTTCCTCTCTTTTATAGTCTTTAGACCCTAGCAATAAGAAGAACTTTGCTTATTATAAGAAAAGGCGCCCTAGAATATAAACTCACTAGCGCCCTTTAGTCTCTCGCGAATATAGCTACAAAAGAACCACTTATCTACTCTCCTCCATATACAATAACCTCCTCTGCGATAAAAAAAGATAACCAAGGTCTCATTAAACTAAATAATAGCCTTCCGGTCCTCACAGGTCTAATCACAATAGGCAAGGCACTAATCAAGCCATTCTTACCTTATCTTCTTTATTAACCTAGGCTTCCTTATCGGCTTAGTCTTCTAAAAGCCAGCTTTCTTTAAGATCTCTTTAATAAGTAATTTAGAGATATTAATACCCTAAGAGCTAAGTTTATTAGCTATTTTAGCGGCTAACTTCTCCCTTCCATAATAGTCTTAGCTAACCTTTATAATAATTAAGTCCTTTACTTCTTTTATATATTTACGCAGCTAGCTAAATTAATAGGTATCTTTAAGGAATTTATTACGCAAGGAAAAAAATTATAAATTCAAGTTAAACCCTCGCTTAATAGCTTATGCATAGATATAGTTAAATTAATGGATTAAAAGCCTAGCTATTATTGCTACCTCGGTGGTTATCTTGCCGCTATAGGGTACCTTAAGTATAATAACTAAGGCGCATATTATAATATTAGTATTTAGAGCTATAACTAAGGAGTGAAAGGTTAAAAATATAAGGAAAGGCTAATAAAGAAGATCTATATATAATTTTAGTATAGAAGTTAATAATATAGTTTCTTTGCTTTTTTATAGCACGCTAATATCTTAGCAAGATAAAACTTTCTAGCCCTGCCTCTATAATAATCTTAATTTAATCTTTTATATTAGCTCTTAAAAGAGGTAAAATTAGGCTTAGAAAGGGGCTTAAAGAAAATAAGTTAAACTTATTTTTAATTAATAAGGCTAGTTATATTTTTATTTTAGTCTTAATTAATTCTTTTTTAATTCTTTTTTCTTTTTAAATAACTTTATAGCTAACCTAAGTATTTTAATATAATAAGGGGCTAAGACGTATAGTTAAGAAGGTAATAGCTTATAAATAATAATAAAGGAGAAATATTTATTTTTTATTTTATTAAAATAATAAAAGTAATCTTTATTAAAATATTAAAAGTAATCTTTATTAAAATAATAAAAGTAATCTTTATTAAAATAATAAAAGTAATCTTTATTAAAATAATAAAAGTAATCTTTATTNAGTAATCTTTATTAAAATAATAAAAGTAATCTTTATTAAAATAATAAAAGTAATCTTTATTAAAATAATAAAAGTAATCTTTATTAAAAAGCTATATTATTATTTATCTCTCTTAATTAAGGTTACTTAGGTTTATAATACCCTCTTTAATATAGGCATTTTAAATAAGTCTTATATTAAATAAAATAATAAAAAAAATAAGCCTATTTTTAAATATAAAAAAATAAGCTTATTTTTAAATAAAAAAAAGTATTATTAAATTAAAAATAAATAAATAAAGATAATTCCTTATTAATAAAAAAAATATAAAATAACCTTTAATAGCTCTCTAGCTAAAAGCTATTAGGGCTCCTTATCTTTATTTAGTATTTCTTATAAGTAAGGCCTTGCAAAAAAGATAATAAGATATATTATAATTTTTTATTTACTCTTATTTTAGCTCTATTTAGCTATAGCCTTATTAAGTTATAATAAGCTTACCCTTATGCCTCTTATAATCTAACTCTAGGTAAGTTTAGTCTCTTATTATATAGCTAAGTATTACGACCCAACAGGCCTTACATCACATAGGCAGGGAAGCCCTATAATTCCCAAGGGCACTAGCCTATTATAAGATTACTTACTCTTCTAAACGTAAGCCTTATAATCCTAAGCGTAAGCCTTACTCTTCTAAATATAAGCTACCTAAGAGACTCTAAGTATATAAAATATATTTATTATACTTTCTTATATAATAGCTACCTTAGCTATTAATATAACTTAGTTATACTTAATACCTTTAAGNATACTTTCTTATATAATAGCTACCTTAGCTATTAATATAACTTAGTTATACTTAATACCTTTAAGTATATTACTAGATATAATAACCCCTTTATTTAAGCATAACGCGACTAGTCTTTCTACTAATATAAACCCAGCACGACCGGTTTATTCCTTAGGAATATATATGATCGTTATACTAAGGGCCGTGATATTATAAGATATAGCTAAGACTATTTCTAGACTTAATACAAAGTATCTATAAGGGTATAAAATAATTAGAGATTATTAGGTTAATAAACTATATAATAAAAGAAATAAAAGCTATTTAAATATCTTAAAATAAGATTATTAGGTTATTAATAATAAAAATACTTAAAGGCTAATATTTCTTATAATATAAATAAAGATTTAACCCTAGGTAGTTATTATAGATAAAATTATAGCTTTATTAATATAATTTAAGAGCTATAATCTTTAAAATATTAAGATATATCTATATTTAAGGTAAGATTAATTATATAATCTTATAATAAATAAACCTAAGTTTACTTAGGGTATAAATAAGGATAGCCTATAATAGCTATAAGGCAGCGATAGGCTAGGTATTAATGCTAGTGTGGATATATAAGTAGAAGAATTATAACGCGTTACTAGGAATTATTATAATATATTTCTTAGTAGAGATATTATCTAAATAAAGAGATACCTTCTAGATAGCATATAGTATTATAGTCTTATAAGGTAATATAAAATTACTAAGTATTTTAATATAGTTAAGGCTTCCCAAAAGGGTTATATCACCTATGTGGTAATGTGCGACCATACTCACGGGATACTATGGAAACAGGAGACAAACGTTTAAATTGAACTCGCCATCAACCAGAAACCTGAGAGCCAGTGTGAGTGACTCTGGCTGCTATTTACCTCAGCATCCGTCGATACAATTCAGAGAATTCAGCTTCCTCAAGTGGAGCATCATTGAGCTTTGGTCTCAGCGCCGCTCAGTGTCTTTTCTTCGCAGGCAATTGATTCAGCTACGGTGCCTCGGTCTGCATTGACTTCTGTGAACTTGTTTAGGGCTCGAGCTCATTGGCCCTCCCTCGATAAAGGTCTCAGATATGCCGACTACTTCAACCAGTTGCCTGGATGGTGAGTTAGAAGAGTATTCGTGCAATGTTTGCGAGTAACGGAGCACCTACATCGCTGCCCTCACATGGTCCTCCTTCAGTAACATGGAAGCGACCCTGTACTGCGAGGAGCATGCCTTGAGTCGGTTTCCGAGCAGCTTTCGTCGGAAAGCCAAGCCCTTCAATGTTAGTCTTAAGAATCAGCCGATCGTTCTTGAGCAAGGCGAATACAAGACAACAAGGCCATGTCGCCCGAGAAACGGGGATTGTCGGTTCCAAGGAAGGTCTCATCAGTAAAGTCTTCTAGCGATGGGCATCTAGCATCTCCTCGGCTTCGTCAGGGAGACCCATGCGAAGGAGGAAACTCGACATGTTACTGTAAGACTTGCCGATTCTGTCGCTGTTGGCCTTGAGCTAAAGACGAATTGCCCCTCGGTGTGCTGTGGAGGCGAGGTCCGATTCATCCATTTCACAGCGCTGGAGCCCTGCTCCGATTTCTAACTCTCCACGGCTGGTGTCTCTCATTTGCGGGTTGCTTGCGAATTTATGGTAATATAAGCCTCTAGGCCGTTGCGTCTATACCTATTGGATATCACAAGTGTGAGGCGACCAAGGCGGTGGCAAGGTGTGGAAGAAGGAGGAACATTCTACAAGAGATCGTGCCTGTACATAAACGGTGGTTCCCCTACTGCACTTTTAGGATGAACCAAGCAACCAGCATCTTCTCATTTCAATACTACCCTATCGCTACTTTCTCCATTGATTCCCTATCCGGATTTGCGACACAAAATCGCGAAGTTCGGCAATGAGGTTAAATTGGACGAATAGAACCTCCTTAGGACTGCCTACAGGATCGTAGTCGACAGTCGCCGTGTTAACTTGCGGATCATCTCCTTGATCGAGAGAACGGAGTCTCAGAGTGACGAGAATCACGTTGCTACCATCTCCGAATATCGCCACAAGATCGAGAATGAGCTTAAAGGAGGTCTGCCATGATGTTTTAGAGGTGATGGACGAGAAACTGGTTCCCACTGCTACTACAGGCCAGTCTAAGGTCCTCTATCATACAGTGTAGTTCTATTTACTGATATTCTTAACCCCTTAGTCTTCCGGTTCCCCTTGGCTGGCTTCTTGTATGAAAGGAAGGGTGACTATCGTCGTTTCTTGCTGAATCCGCGTGGGGTAAACAGCATAATATTGCCATCAGTTCTGCCTAAGAGGCCTACAAGGTGGTATTTATATCCAGTAATACGGTCTAATCAGCTCTATTAAAGATTCTTATCTATTTATTAACTTTAGATCGCTACTAATATTGCTCAGATCGAGCTCGCTGCCAGCTACCCTTTGCGTCTAGGCGTTGTTCTGAACTACTCTGACTTCTACAACGAGGTCCAGAACCCGCCCAATCGTGCCTCCCACCTTGCCAAGTTGGCCGTCCATGATGCTCTTGCCGAGCTCCAATCCTTGCCTGAAGAACCATTTGGCAACTGCACATTCATTATGCAACTCCTCCTTTAGAATCTGACTAGTTAGATATCCAGAGATTGATAAGCCAGGACCTCAGGATACGGCTCAGATGAGAAGGTGACCAAGGCGGCCTAGGTCGAAAGGATACGTAAGAATACCTTGTCCGAATCATTTGAGGTCCTCGGCGGTGGCAGCATCAAGTGCGGCAAACTGCCGCTTGGGGCAGGCTGGGTAGTGGGGGCAGTGACACCCTCAGCCTCGGCGAGGGCGGTGTCGTTGACATTATCAAAGGGGTACCTGTCACGGACACCCTCGGTGGTAGACACATGCAGCACAGAGTCGCAGACTCGCAGATCGGCACGCATTCAGCCGCCACAGTACAAAGCAAAGATTTCCTCGGAGAGCCCCTTTCTGGGGTCGCAACGGACGAGGCCATACCAAATGCCGGGACCACTCCCCTTAGCTCTCGAGATGCTCTGCCTAACGAGCATGGTGCTGAGCATGTTTGTTGTTTATGCGCTTTGCATGTGCTTGCTCTGGACCCGTCGCTTGACACGGTAGACTTTTCAGCCTATAAACTCGGGCAGGGGGAAGGAAAAGCCGGAGCCGTAGAGATGAGAAGGGAGAATTAATTATCATCAGCCGATAGCAGTGGTGTGTGAGTGGGTGAGTATGTGAGGTGGAGATGAGTGGGTTGTCCATCTGTATTACTAGACGTTAGGGTGCATTAGATTAAACGGTAGCGAGAGGTAGTAAAATCAAGGATGGATCGAGCTGGCAACTGAGACACTAGACGAGACGGTCAAACAAGGCCGTCTGTCAGTTGTCAATCAGGTCCCTAGAAACCCCACAGCTCACCCTGTCCAGTCGGTGCCACCAGCTCAGGCCAGGGGACGATCTATCCCAGACGGCCGGACGATCAGTCCGATGGCCCACAGGTGACCCGGCTTTAACACCAAACACAACAGCCCCTAGTCACTCATATCCAAGTCAGCCAACGCATCCCCCGTCCCCTAATGTCGAAGATAGCTATATTCGCCATGCCCTCCTCCAGCCGACCATTTAACCAGCACTACTGCTATTCTTCTTCAAATTCCGCTTCCTCCGATCTAGACATTGCAGCTGAGTCCGCCTCTGCCGTTGCCTACGGACTCGGCAATGGACCCCATCCAACTCCCCATAGCCTCCGTCGAGGTGCTTCGCTGCATGCGATGCGCCCGCTCCGTCGAGGCCACCTCCACCGACGAAATCGGCGCCATGGGCATGGTTCGCATCGTCCACAATCTCTACTACTGCGAGCGCTGCGCCAAGGTGGTGGGATATATATAAAGCAGTAGCTCTGGTGTGCTAGAGCTGGATGACAAAGAGGTCCTGTCTGCTGGTGAGTGGGATCTGGATACTATGTGACTAGATTGCATTATTCTGCTCCCTCACACATAACTCATACCCTTCAACGTCATCAACCCACATCTACATTATGTCTTTAATACAATTGTTGCAGCACAGACCGGACTGGCTCAAGGTTGCGGCTCTGCTCCGGCCCATGGCAAGTGGCGCCATGCTGTCGTTGACGCTGAGGGGACCCCGCGAGGTAGAAGTCCCGCTGGCCGGGAGTGCCGCGATCGGGCTAGGCGAACCAGTATCAAGACATGATTCGGACAAAACGACGAGATGAGGAGACAGGAAAAAGCACGGCCAGTCCGACCGCCTCAGCCATGGCAGGCGATACTGTTCTTCTAGATGGGGGAGGCAGGTTTGGAGGGAGTCTAGCTTGCGGTTTAATAGCTTGAGGTGAACTTGTGTGGATGAGGGAGGGGATCCGTAGATACTACTAGGGCGAGTGAGAGGTTTAAGCAATTGGCAGCGCGGCTGAGTTGTAGCTTAGACTGCCGCTGAGCATCGAAGGCAAAGCCGCTTTCATGCATTTCGGAGATGAAGTTTGATGCGTGGCTGGGCTGGCCTGCATACCCAATATTCCGGCTAGCAGCGCCTATCGTAATCAAAATTTATTTACTCAGTCAACATGAAAAGCCCTTATCGAATACATAAAGTCGCTGTTATATCTACATGGGCGTGCGCCCGGGTACCAGCTCTAAGGTAGAGATGGTTTTGTTTGAGCTGGTACTCGCAATCCGCCAGTATTTCACACCAAGGACACACGTTGATGAGGTCTTTGCCATCGCCGGGCCGATATTTGCAAGTGGAGAGCTGGAAGGGCTCCTCCTTTTCTCTCGGGACTGCTCAGGCCTGGCCGTGCTGCATCAATGAGCGCGGATCAGACGTGCTCGCTTTCTTAAAAAAAATGCATGGGATTGCGAGGGGCCGTTTATCCCTTAAACATCTCTTATACCCCGCCCATATTCTGGGGACCCAAGTCGATGGCAACCGACCCTAGCGGCGGTTGGGCAACTATTTCTCGAATTAACGACAGATGAGCCAAAGCGAGAGTTAATTGCGTCGGAGATTACGCGGTTGGATACGATTAAACCCACTCTGGGTGATTATATACACACGATCAGGGTCATGGAGAAGGATATCGTATTGCAACCAGGTAAGGACAGCGGCAATACTGTGCTCAATTGACGAAGGGTCCCACATGTCAGCCATGAGCAGGTTCTCGCTTCGCCGCAGTCTAGGTTCTCGAAGTGTTTATAGACGATGAGGATGTGTGAAGGTCTTGGGCTCCAAGATATCGGTAGCCGCTATGTTCATTCTCAGCCGAGGATGTGCAAGGCTTGATCCAACGCAAGGGGCTCTTTATCAAGGAAGATGCTGCGGTAGGGTGAGTCGCACCTACATGCCGCCAATCAAGTTGATGGGGAAGAGTTGAAGATGTCGAAGAAATGGGGTATGCCAGCATTGCGTCATACGCATCTGGGAATAGATGGAATTATGAGACTGCCGTCAGGATGGAAGAGGGCTCGCTGTCGGATTGCCGAAAACAGTTGTTATGATAGAATCTTACATTTTCATGGAGCTATTTTGGATATTCGACTCGGCTTCAGTATACTTGGTGGCTTCGTCATCATTACAGAGGCAGAACTCTCGTTTTGGTCAGAGATGGAATTGCCAAACTCGAGTGAGGTCACGGCAAAAGCCGAAGAACGGAAGCACAAAAGGGTACAAGATCAACTGCACATGAAATTTACAGTAAAGTGGAAGCAATATGATTTCCCCTCAGTGAAAGAGCACCAAAACCAGTCTATTTAGTAGAGACACAGTATCAGCATTGCGCAGACGCTAGGGAATATCACTTTCATACGCATATACGACCATACCATGGGTGATACAAACCAGGTTTCAGGAAGATACACCCACCCTTACGTTACNGGGAATATCACTTTCATACGCATATACGACCATACCATGGGTGATACAAACCAGGTTTCAGGAAGATACACCCACCCTTACGTTACACCCAGGTATAAAAAAAGCTCCTTAAGCCCGCTCAGTAATTACACTCACCTTGTTCTCCCGCAGATCAAAGGCGTTTTCTCCCAGCGTCCTACTACACCATGGCTAGGCAATTCAATAGTGTGCCTGCGGACTCATGGCTCGGGTTGCCTAACTTCGATAGTACAACAAATGCTAGAGTGATCGGTAGCACCCTACCCACGACCTTGGACTCCAACCAAGGACAAGGACAGGCGTTGCGGGGTCAGCCAGGCGACGAGCGAGTTTAGAATTGCTTGTCCGTGCCATATTTTGACAAGGCAAAGACAGGATACAATCACCCGCCTCATCAAGATTGAGACCATGCTCAAATGGATCTATGACAACCAAATCAAGTTACTCGANACAAGGCAAAGACAGGATACAATCACCCGCCTCATCAAGATTGAGACCATGCTCAAATGGATCTATGACAACCAAATCAAGTTACTCGAGAAATACATTGGCATCGAACAAAGAATAGAAGCCATGAGAAAGAGCCTCGAAGAACAGGGAGAGTGTATCAAGGACTCCCTCGACCACATTCTTACAAATAGCGGGAGCAGGTGATGCGGGACTGAGGGCATGCGAGTTAAACAGAGTATGCTACTACGAAGTATTGGCGAAGATGACACAGACCCAAGCGACGATGAGGCAGACGGGTTCACGGTTGTGGCGGATCTAAGCAAGTATCCATATGATTCGTGGGGGAGGACGGATGGGTGGGTCTGATAGCATTTGTGTTGTGTCGTGTTCTGTGCTTGAAAATATCACGGGTTCATAGAAATAAGGCATTAGTCCGCTCGGTTTCTCATTCTCGAGGTCCACCTCAGGCAACGAACAGGACCGACAATGGAGCCTATGGTGGCCTGCCAAGGCGTCACCGCTGACTGTCTAGACCTTGAGGCGACCAACAACTTTGTGAGTGTTGCTGAGATGACGAGTTCGATGACAAGGAACGCCCGGTATATTCTGTCTGTTCCGTCAAGGGCGCGGCACCTCGGAGCCAAGCCTACTGGCCCTGGGTATCTGCAGGACCGGTGCCTGAGGGGGCTGGCTTTGATGATGGTGGGGTGGCATCGATCCACTGGAAGCAATGGACGGGGCGGTCATTGACAAGTGATGGTTAGGTCCCCAAGTGAGTTTGCCCATTAGCTTAGTGGGGTTCTACCGTTGGTTTGCGGGATTAAGAGGATAAAACAGGACTTGACCGAGACACTAAGTAGCAAAATCAGACCACTCTTAAGGCCCCAGCAAGGGAACCTTCTGGAAAGAATTACCTTGCGAGGATAGCCATCAAAGGTTTAGCAGGGGAGTCTCATCCTCTTCTCTGTTCGGATAGGCTACGTCACTCCCCTCCTTGATGTAGCATAGCTCCCTCTAGACAGTTTCCCCTTTTATGATGAATCCAAGCCAGCGTGACTCTCGATTCACCAGGCGGCTCATCCTTTGATATCGCATCCCGCAGACACACATGCCGGCGGGATAGCTGCATCACCTGGAACCACCCATTGTCGCTACGATGGAGAATTGGAGAGGCCGAGAATTCAAGCTTCAATGGAGCATGAGCTGATGTGTCACATCTCGGGCGGACGAGGGGCCCTTCGGGTCGAGGGTTCTGGCAGCTTAACACGTTGTTCTGGATAAAGACCCCCAATCCATGCTCCGTATTGCCTATTAGCCTATGACATAGTCGTCCAGATGGTCTTTATTATCGCCGTGTGCGCGTTCCATCGTCTTGGACTACGCCTCTTAATTGGCTGAACTAGGCTTTCTGCAGTTGAAACCGACCGGACAATTTCATAGTTTCGCATTAGAGAGAGAACGGCCTAGCGAGGTGTACACACAACTAATTCGTGTTCTGATGGACCATGGGGCATGGATGTGGGAGAGGAATGACCTTCCACACTGGGTTCATTCCACGCAATACGAACGATGACGCTCATCTCCCAAACCATGAGCCTGTCGGAACTAATTTTGCAACGACCTGCAGTGGCTGAGGTCTGGACACACACCGTCTCGTTATCCAGGTTGGTGGCGTTGGCTAAATCTGTTCAACAGAAGGCATCTGCTGGGGTGTCACGTGCGGGTCAGGGGTCTTGAGATTACGCATAGAAACAGTAGATCATTCAGGGGCAGACAAAAAACAATAACACAACACGAATACACTGATTTGGGATCAATGGACCGAATACACGTACTGTCTGACAAAATCAGCCAAGAAACGGCTCCGCTAGCGCCCTGTCACCTGAGCACTTGGGCCAACTCTTTTCTGGAACTTGGATGTGCCGAGGCCCCAGCGTCATCCCTTGTGCCATTGATGCAAATTCCCCCACGGCCTCACTCCTCCAGATGGTGAGACCGCCGCCTCCTTTTTTTTTTTTTTTTCCTTTTTGGGGTTGGGTTGGGCTCAGCGGGTCACCAATGGCAGACATTCCGGGGAATGATTCAGTACCTGGCTCCTCGCAGATCCTCCTCCGCCAAGAGCAACCAGGTGCAGGCCCTGTCGTACGGTCGATTCAAATTGATCTGTGGTTGAGGTGGTGCCAACTTACATGGATGGCTTCCCTCCCCGATGATCCCAAAGATTCGAAAGGAGGAGGACGCGTGTTCACGTGCGAGGAAGCCTACATCAGTACAGCTATACACAAGTAGGTAGTTCAACGACTCCTGCGAACATCCCCCCTTTGACGCCAGCTGCCTGCCAGCTGCCTGTCGGTCAGCCGTCTAGTTCTCGCCACACTTGCCCAGCTGGATTGTTTGCTTGCTGCTGTGTTGTCCAGCCCTTGCTTGCATCTGCTCAGAACGCGTCCTCTTTGATCTCGCTTCTCCTTCATTCAACACGCCATAGTGCCCCACTGCCATTCTCGATCCTCGATCCCGAAGACATCAGCGCTACTGGACCGTGGTCGTACGACGCAACATCATCCGCAACGCGAACTCCATCCGACTGCTAGCTATCATCACCATGCCCTCGTCAGTCTGATGATGTAGTTTTTGAGATCTTTCTTGATTTCTCTGGGAACTTCTGCTGCGATGAGTTTGCTTAAGCCGCCGACGTCGCTGGACGACTCGTGCTCCGTCATCTATGAGAACATCCTTTACTCCTTTACGCCAGAGGCTTTCTTGTCCCTGCCTTTGGAGGAAGGTGCTAAATGGAAGAAGCTGGAGATGGGAGAGAAGGTTTCGGGGGCCGTCTGTGTTGGGGCGACCCCCGATGATACCGCTCAGGCTGGCCTCTTTGTCGTCGGTGGAACCAGCGGCTCGGATGGCTACACTGGGCTGCAAAAGTATACCTACTCGACCGGCAAGTGGACTACCATCACCCCCTCCGAGTTGATCACGAAGGATCGCCTGTGGCATGGCTCGACGTACATCAAGACCAGCGACGCCATCCTTATCTACGCCGGTAGCCGAGACGGAGTCGCGGCCCCCTCGGGCGAAACCTTCACCATCCAGGCATCCGAGCCCTATGGCGTTAACTCCTATGGCCCTGGCTCTAGCCCCGGCGTCAAGCCTATCCTTCTCAACTGGTCTGATGCCGATGCTTGCTTGGTCGGTGGCAATACTAGAAATATCGTCGTTACCTTGTTCAACCCGACTACAGGCTGGAGGGAATCGGGAGCCGCCTTGGCGGAACCTCTATCGAAGGATTCGAGTTCTGTTCAGGCGATTGTGATGCCAGGGGATTATGGCTCCAAGAGCCTCTACACTTTTGATCTCTCACAATCCCCCAACCTGGTCCGCCGATTCGTTCTCTAGGACGCCTCTGGCGCGCCCCTTTCTAACTCGGCCTCCGTCGCAAATGAAAAGCGCGAGCTGTTCCTGGACGATTGGGCAGAGTACAACTCGACGCTTGCACTAACCGCTACGCGGCAGAATTTTGCCATTGCCCAAGGCGTGGGCGGCAAGGTTGTCTTCTCTGGTGGTAATTCCGAAGACCCTCTTGCCATATTCGATGCTACCGAGAACTCGTGGGTCGATGCCACCTAGGTATTCGATGCCGAGAACCAAAAGATTCTGTCTGATAGCACGTTGACCTCTTTAACTTTCTCAACTACCGAAACAGCTAGCTCAACCAAGTCGACCAAGTTAACTTATACCTAGACGAGGTCGTTAACCTCAAACTCGATCTCATCGACCTCCGCGACCTCAACTATCTTGTCGACAGGCAGCTCAACCGCTTCTCTGACAATATCCGAGGCCAGCGTCTCGGCCACGACAGGTGCGGCCGCTGGCAGCAGTGACGATGATTCTGGTATTAGCTCCAACGTCATCCTGGGTATCACACTTGGTTCGATCCTCGGATTCTTGGCTTTGCTTGGTTTGCTGCTGTTGATCTGGTCGCGGCGACGTAAGGCTACCGGAAATGGTATGGAGGCTTGCAGCGCCAGGGACTTTCCCTCCTATGAGAAGGAGCCGGTAGCCTTTGGCAACGGCCCACGACAGCCGCCCTCGCCCGGTCAGCTCCGCGGCCATAACGCCACGCTGTCTCAGGAATCCTACTCATCTTTGGCTATTTTGATAGAACGCGCCGGGAAGCAGAAGGCTAGTCTAACCTGGAAGTCAACCAACGATATGACTCGAAGCTCCCGCACCTCTTTGCACAAGCAGCTGAAGGCCACCATCAGCAAGCCGATTCTACAGGAGATGCCATGCCCTGCTTTGGAGGGATATGACACCAGGGGCCTTACTCTTGACGTAACCGTCGCAGAGCACCGACCCCGTGCGGGACTCATGGAAGCCCAGGGCGGCATGCGGAGGAGCCCTGGCCGGAACCGATACTGGTCCGGTGGCAGCGCGTTGCAGATCCTCCGCTTCGGTGGTCCCAAGAGGACAACTGCTGGGTCCGAGCAGAGCTCCCGCTGCTCTGAGGCCACGCACCATTGTAGCGCGAGGGCCACGCAGGACTCGTCAACTATACCATCGCTGATCTTTGACTTCTGCCCCGAGATAAATCGGGTCAATTCCCGCAGCCGTGTTGTGGCCGAGTGCAGCAAGATTCCATTCAAGGATGGAGTAGCCGGCAAGCTTGAACACACCCCCTCGAGGACGTCATCGTCGGGTTACTCCAGTGGCATCCCAGAGAGCGTTAATGAAGCCTGGGACCCTATCCCTAGCTCGAAGCCTCGGAGTCCTGACCGTGCGCCCGAAATCGCCTGCAATCCAAACTCCTGCTTCAGAACGCCGCCCTCTCTAAGCGTCCCGGGCCCGTGGAACCCCCCTACAGGCGTGAGCAGCCAACCTCAGCTTGCAATGGCCTCAATGTCGTCGGATATGAGCTGGCTGAATCTCGGTGACCGGTCACGAGATTGGATTAGCCGCAGCCTCGACTTTTTGCACGGACTTTTGACGAGCCACCAAATAAAACCCCCCAATAATAGCACATACAAGCACAGCACTCCCTCACACACTCTCTCGACCTAATCCGTCTCATATCCATCTTATTTTTACCTTTGTCTTTTTACTAGGCGCGAGCCCGGAACTGGTTATTTCCGATTGATCGTTGTGTTCTTATAATACCACCGTCTTCTGTTAAATGTAACTTCCTAGAGTACAAGTGGAGCAGCCTAAAAGAGAAAAGGGCGGGGAGGGGGAAAGAAGGAAAAAAGTCAGGGGGAAGTTATAGCAGAAGACAGAGAGAAGTCGAAGCAGGGGCCGCAAGGCCAGAGCCTCAATTAAATAGTATAAAAGTCATGGGATGTGGGATTGTAATATGACTTGAGTTTGGCTGTTTACAGAGAGCAATAAGTGTGTCACTACATCCCCGTGACACCGCCAGCAGAGAGTCGTCTGCACCACTATCTCATTTCCATCCGAACTAACGATACCGGGAGCGCCCGATATAGGAGCTGCACCCCCTACCCCCGCGCTCTGAACCGATTCACTCCCCCAGACTGTCGCTTCTTTTCAAAATACTCCATATCAGATGCTTTAAGGTCAGCTAGATCCCAAAATTCGGGTTTTGGCGGGTTTCCTAATCGAAGAGTTTGCCAACAAGTTGTTGCTGGCCATCCATCTGGGCCACAGCCCGCCAACCCAGCCACGCCGGCTCAATGTGGCCCGCCTCCTCCGGCGACCAAGACCCTTCCTCCCCAGCAGCCTCCAACCGCCATTTCTCCGCCTGTACATCATGCACCTCCTCCACGTCTGCCGCCACCTTCATTAACCCAGAGTCATCAGCAGAGAGATTTCTGGCCATAGCTCTCCAGCCCGCCCCAGCAATGGCAAGGATGAGGAATTGGCTGCAAGCTAAGGTCGAGGAGGACAAGAGAAGACAAGAAGAGGAGAGGACGAGGCAGGAGAGTCTGCGCCTTGAGCCAGAGGGAGGTCGAGATGGACATGCTGTGCACATCTCTGCAAGGCGGTATCCCGCCCGCCATGATTCCTCTAGTCTTCGTCCGCGTGGGTAGCGGAGGCGTGTGCCCACAGATGGCTAGGTCGCAGGCTTATCACCTCCAGCTTCTGCCTCCCCAAAATGCTTATCTGAAGTACCGAAGGGGCATACAGCAGCCAACCCAAGCAGCAGCCCCGGCGATAGCATCACATCCACAAATACAGTAGGTCCAATCTTCCCAGCAAGAGTCTCAACCACGCTCGTCGATAACCTTTTATAACTGGCAACCGCCAATATCGCAAGCCAGCAGCAGCTCGAAGCGACCCGGAACGCCTTCCGCTTCGACCAAGACTGAGACAGTGAGGCTCTGATAAGACAATGGGTTGATTTTGCAACGGTGGTGTTGCCCAACCGTCGTCAGAGGGACAGAGCAACGATCCGGGACCAATGAGACCAGGGGCATGACAGATGCCGTGGGGCCCCACAAAGAATATAATTGAGGTAGCGCGCCCCAATGGGTTCTGGATGTATTGAGGACCACGGGCCCCTCATTCGCTACATCCGCTCTTGGATGAGTGAGAGGAAGCAAGAGCTTGCATCAGACATGTGGTCCATCCAATCATCACCTACTGATTGTTCTGTTTACCCGCTGCCTTTATGATACCACCAGTGGCTTGATTTGAATCACGTCTATTGTTTTACACGGTCGTGGTGAAGGATAGGAGGACATATGAAACTGATGATCGCGCGCAGGTTGCAAACCTAGAACCTCACGCCATGATCAAGCTCCCGTTACACAGTGTGTATTCGGTGTGCGTACTTAGATTGGCACAAAAGTTTGGCGCCATGTTGTCGGCCCACGCGAGGGTCAGGTGGTAAAGTCACACTGGCCCCTGCCATGAGGGTCTCTGTCAGTCCCAAGGCATGATTGGTTAACCAAAAGAAAGTGGGATGGGATCATTGCGGTAAGTTGACGCCCCAAGTGTCATGATCGTCTCGATCACGCAGCATATGTACCAGCTGGCGGTGCGGCTAGTTGATAAATGGGAAATTGAGGAGGAGGAAAGAGAGCTAAATGGCGGCTCATACGGTCTACACACGGCAATCGGCGCTTAGCGGAGAGGCCAAGCTGGGTGTATGAAGGTATCGCGAGCAGCGGGAAGGCGTCGGAGTACAGGTTTTTCATTCATGGCCACGCGCACAGTCTCCCCGTGTATTTAGAACCTTGGATAGACCGGCATGCCCGCAGTCGAAGGCCATGTAATATTAATATTACTACTACTGCTGCTGCTGATAATACAGTGCTAAGCAAAAAAAGAAAAGAAAAAAAAAAAAAAAAAAAAAAAAAAAAAAAAAAAAAAAAAAAAAAAAAAAAAAAAAAAAAAAAAGAACAGCTGGATGAGGGTGGTGAGAGCTGAAGGCTGGACGAGGAGCAGCAGGCACGCGGCTGGCATCATAAGGAGGAACCGTTCGTATTTAGCGAGTCTTACTGGCCGGCGTGTAAGTGAAAACTAGGGCGGCCCGATGCGGCTGGCCTGTACTCACGTTCAGCCGGTGTTTTATCTGAGAGCTATCAACCACCAGCCAATAGTAAAGCCAAAAAGGGCAGCTCAACCCTCCAACTCCTTAAGCATCCTTACAATCTCGACAGTAGCAGTCGGAAATGAAGGACCGTGAGTGGGGTTGTACTCATAGTGCCGATGACTTCGGCTCACAATGTAGACATTGGCATCGTAACGGCCACTTGGTTCCGTCTTCGCATAAGGCGTTGGGTCGCCCTCGCGCAATTATCATTCGTTCTATCACGTTTTCTGGGCGAAGAGGTAAGCTCGATCATCGTTGCTCGGGGTATGTGGCAAGTATTGAGCAGGCTAGACTCTGTCAACGGCCTCGCTTGGTGAGAGCCGTGGAGACATGGAGACGTGGAGGCATCTGTCGTGCTGACATGGGTCGAATCAATAAGGCGGAGCGGGGCGCGCTTGCTGCCGAGGAGGTTTTGAGGCCGTGCGCACCGTTGAGCCAAGAGACGAAGCCACCAAGTCGCGAGAATGGCCAATCAGCGAAACTGGCAGCCTGTCCGTGCACGTCTCATTAAGCAGCCACACCTGCGAGAGACAAAGCCACCAGGCAAGTCCGCCTTCTTCCGCTTCACCTGCGTTTATGTCAATGCCCCTAAGAAGCTATCGGATCGCCAAAACATGGATGGGAGGCCCGTATATTCTACTATGTTCCGCCAGGTGCTACAGCGTGACAAGCTGGATAGCAACAACCAGTGATACGCATATGACGAGACGGCAGGATCGCGTCTTCCGTCTGCCGCGAGATGAACTGAATCCTTTATGAATTGGTCCAGTGGCTTATGATACCCCTGTCATCACAGCCTAAGAATGCTCCCCCGTAAGCATGGGGACCGAAGCTCCGTCGGTGTTCCGAGCACAATTGCCATTCTCATACTTCATTCATCTTTCTATATATCAGAAAGCCATCACAATTATTCTACTTTTTATCATTCAAGTTGATAAATGAGAAGCAAAACCAATGCCGAGCACGGGCCAGTGAACCACTTGCCAACCGGTAGCCATCTTCACACCCCCTCTGGTCCTCGAACTGATGCGCAGATCCGCAGGGGTACAGGGGAGAGGGCATCTTGAGGACATCCTGGCATGATTTGCCAGCGCAGCCGGCCCATGGAATTGGAAATTTATTTCGTCCGGGAGTACAAGCCCCATAGGGACCCTCCCCACGCAGGTCCAATCTAGACGGGCAGGGCACACGGTCTAAAGAAGACGCCGCCGGTCTCCTTATCACCGGTCTGATTTCTAAAACCCTTCGACCGCTTTGCTTCTTATAACTTATTCAAACCTTTCAGCTCATACTTATACAACGTGTGGCCTTCCAAGTCCAAACGAACTCAGTTACCCACACCACATTCTTTCTGGCTATGTACGAGAAGCAGCTACCACCCTTGCCTCCTCAGTCCGCTCAGGACCGGGCGTCTCCTCGGGCAGCAGCCGCCCCATCCCAACCGCCGTCTCAAAAGTACCCACTCGGCCATATCAGTCAGCAAGCCCAGCTAGGAGGTGACATCCTTGCGTCCCTCAAAGAAGAAATTCTCAAGCTGCGCAGGGAGAATGATACACTCCGACGCTACATAGTCGAGAGAGAAACAAAAATCGAGATGCTCCAGACACTGAATTCTCAACATCGTCAACGGATGGATGAGCAGACTCGTCAGATGTCTCAGCTCTTCCAGTCTATACACTCCGCCCTCAAGACTTACCGGGATAATAAGAAAGACCAGGCCGGGCACCTTCCAAAAGGATCCTCCGAAATCGTGTCCAGAGCCTTCAGTGGCCGTAATGAGGGGTAGGTATAAGCGCCCCGAGGGGCCGAGAGGGCAGGAGCCGCGCGTCGCTCAGCTCTCGTCTCTAGCTTGTGCTTTTTATGTGAGGAGTATGACAATCTCCACGTACGCCTTCCCAGTCTAATCTATGGATAGGATCATGTATAGTTCGAGAAGACTGCCGAAGACCATATTATAGCCAACCACATTGGCAACGGAATCGTATAGAAGGAGGCAGAGCCGCAGCAAGGAGTAATTTATGTCACAGAAGCGTTTACTAATTTCTAATTATGTCTAATTCCTAATTTTCGTACTGCAGCTGTCCTTGACATATTTCCTCGTGACGTTAAATATGGGATAAGGCAGGTCTGAGTAAGCCTCTTTCAATGGATAGGTTCTTCAAGAGCATATATGTCAGCACATCATTCGTTTTAGTACTGCTATATATTCAGTACGGGCTAAACGTTGGTCTTATAGGCGGCGAGAATGTGCTCTTTGTCCATGAAACAGGCTCAGCTTCCGTACCACAGATGTTCGCACTCTAACCTTGAAGCGACGCCGAGGGACAAAGTATCAAGTACATTCTGGCCGGCGCATCATTCAATAATACTGATTGACTTATTAACGAATGATTGATAATGATCACTGTCAATCAAGTTATCGATGCCTGCCATAACGATCACTGCACGAAAATGAAACGAACAGGCGGGTATATCCCTGGGAGGTATAGGTACCTAGTATTCCCAGAAAAAGCCAAACCTTACTGAGGTATTAGTACTCGGACACCGGGGCTGCGGCTATCTACTTGTTTCTGGCAACCGTTAATTTCGTCACCCCATTGTTGCTGCGATCTCCAGATAGCCGATTTAGTCTCGTTTCGATTGAACAGCCAACTGTTACTTTGACTACGCCTCGCCAATTCTCTGGAAAAGGACTGCGGTCCATTCTTATATTGGTTCAATAAGAAGTATGAATACCCAAGCCTTAAGCTGATTGTCACAGACGTCTTCTCTGTCCCTCCACTGCGAATGCTAGAGGGTGTTCACACATGGTGTCGGCGAAAAGCTGTCATCTGCAGGCGGAAACCGATTGTAATAACGCAAAGCAGTGAGATTTTGGTCCAAGCTAAGCTTGCTAGACGATTATGACGGATTGCTAAAGGAACCGGCGGCGGAAGAAGCAGTTCATACTGCACAGTATAGGGTACCTAAGGTCCGCTATGGTACTCCGCTCATTAAGTCATTTCAATCATTACCATTTCATTCCTTCCCCCTTAATAATCATTATCATCATATTCTTGCTTACTCATGAGTCACCCCATTTCATTATTATTCTTGTGGTGCTTGATAATGATAGATACGCCACCCTGAGTATATATTCATGGAAAATGTTATAACTAGGTGAGAGAATTCATGCCATCTAGGGTCCGTTTAGCCGTTTAGCCGTTTAGCCCCAATCTGAGAAGAACCGGATATCGAGTCAACTGCGAGTTTACTTGCACACTTTACGGCGCCTACCCTCGCCTAGATTCTTTAGATGCATTAAAAACAACCATTAGAAGGATTTATGTTCCGGACTGCAGCAGAGGACGATACTGAGGATAGCCTAATCAGCGGGGGCCATTCGATTGAGTGTCGCGGTTAAACGATGTTAAAATTGGTAAAATCTAGAAATATTTCCTTCCCTGAACATCAATCCTGGCTATTGTGACTATACTTTTCCCAACTATAGGAGTTTAAAGTCAGAGTCCCCTTTCAGGCCTCATAGAGGGCCCTTGCTGTTTGTCCTTACAGTATTGGTTTACTAAAATACAGCTGTTTGGGCCACTCATCACCGCAAAAGCTTGATAGCCAGGAAGGGAAGAGTAGCGGAATGTCGATTATATCTTAAAAGGGGCGAAGAGGGTCATCGCGCAGGATATCCAAGAAGCGGGCGAGGAAGCCAAGAAATCAGCAACTGCTGCGTAGTGCCAAGCGGACGGCCAGTCATTCTAATCCCCCGAGGACGTGTTGGTCACCTATATATGAGGAAGAGGTCGAGACAATTCATATCTGATGTGCAAGCTTCTCGGAATGCCGCAGAGCGACGTCTCTTCGGACAGAGGCGGTATCGAGGCGGTACGGTGACTGGCCCACGCCCCTGTCAGTGTTGCAAATCAATCCATCCACTCAACCGGCCGTCCCAATAGAGTGGATGGACCTTAATCCACGGCGCCCGCCAGTGTAGTGGATCCATTTGAAGCTATCGTAGAGTGGAATGGATATAGTGGATGAATTAGTGGGGCAGTCTACACCGATCAAGCTTGCCTGAGTCTTCGGGACTGCACCAGTTGGTTCGTCACGAGAGCACTTCGAGACCTCTGGCTCAGCCCACGCTGTCATGGAAAGGTGAATGCATGGTTCCCTACTTTTTTTCTTCACTTTGCTGTTTGTCATGCAAAGCGTTACCCAGCGTATTGTGGTTTATATAACTCCAGTGAGGAACATTCAACGGTTCTAACGACACTGCTTTCGTTAAATGCCAGTAAAAGCTGCGTTGCCAAGACTGTTCACGATCATAGCTGCCAGCCAGAGTTAAGCTCGTACATCTAAGTGGGGGGAAGCACTTAACTGCTCCACTTTCAACTCCACTCCATCCACTCTACGACAACACCGAAGGGAATTGATGGATGAATAATCTATAAGCCGACCAGCCCCTGGAATGGACCGTGTCAGATGTAACATGGATGGATATAGGCCCAATTGTCTCTATATCTCGGTATAGGAGCCCCCTAACTTTTGTACTTTGGTACAGCGGGTACATTCTGACAGACCCTGCATTCAGTGGATTTATTTGCAACCCTGGCCCGTGTAGGTTCGGACATAGAGGAGTTGCTTGGCGGTGAGCATTCATTGTCTGAAATAAAGTGTGACGTAATTTCAAAATCCACTGGAGGGCTGTCCTAGGCCCATCGCCCATGCACGTCTGTGTTCACTCGAGCGGTTGTGCGATTCCCGATCCGGGTTAACGTTTGCCACGTGCAATCGCGAGGGTATACTAATTATATCTAAAATCACTTTTATAAAGTACCTAATATCTAAAATAAACTTAGTGATTCTATTAAAGCCTAAAAATTATGCTCTTAACTACCCTATAAATAAATATATTATCTCTAGCTTTTATAATATTTACCTCTTTAGCTAATAAATAGCTAATTAGTCTAGTATTAAGGGCTATATCTCGGTTTTTATTTAATACTATTACTATGTTAAGGTTAATTACTAGGATAATAATTCTAAGTAGCCTAAGGTTAATTATAACTATACCTTTATAACCTTAATTAGTTTCCATGAGGTTATAGCTATAATTAATAAATATGCCTTTATTAAGTTAAGGTTCTCTCTCTAGATCTCCCTCGAGGTTTATTATAGTTCTAATTAATAAGTTATTATAATTAATATTATAAAGGAAGCCTTTAGCTCTTAATTAATTAGTAAGATATTAGAAGACTATTATAATAAGCTACCTTTACCCTCTAAGCTTATAGAATATATCTTTATTAAGATAAAAAAGCTATAAATTAAGTATTACGACCTAACAGGCCTTACATCACGTAGGCAGGGAAGCCCTATAATTCCCAAAGGCACTAGCCTATCATAAGGTTACTTACTCCTCCAACTATGTGTGACGATCGTGTGTATACCCAAGGGATAAACCGGTCGTGCTGGGTTTATATTAGCAGATAGACTAGTCGCGCTATGCTTAAATAAGGGGGGTATTATATCTAGTAATATACTCAAAGGTATTAAGTATAACTAAGTTATATTAATAGCTAAGGTAGCTATTATATAAGAAAGTATAATAGGTGTATTTTATATACTTAGGCTTCCTTAAGTAAAGCCGATCGCGAGAGGGCGCGACGTTATTCTAAGACTAACGCGGTCTAGGAATAATATCGGTCCTTAGTATATTAGTCCCGCTATGATTAGTGATTTAGAACTCGGGATTTATAGGGAATATGTAATATAACCGCGAGGGTTATAACATGATATCTCCCCTTTATTGGGTCTTATCCTTAAGACCTATATACCTTTGTTTCCTAGTTTTATTCTTAGTGCATCCTAACTTAGACCTTTTATTATTATATCGCGCGATATCTAACTATATCTCTAAATAGTCTTCCCGTAAGGATAGAGAAATTAATGCGCTTACCCTTTCCGTTAAGTTTACTAATAAAGAGGCTAATATGCCTTATACTTATTACTTCTATTTAGGCAAAAAATGCCTAATATCCGCGGATTTTGCTTATTATAGCGAGTATATTTATAGTAAAAAGTCTTATAATAGTACTTATGTAGCATTATCTCGTGAGTCTAATCTTCTATGTTTTCCTTGCCGCAACCCCTGTTTCTAATATTATCTCGTAGTTACTAGCCTAATAAAGCAAGAGAGGAAGTTAGAGATAGATGAGGGTGAGGCCAGCGATGATTTATTAAAGCTTTACGAGGAGATAGCTACGTTATAGTCTCGTCTGGCGGCTACTATAGGCCATTTATCGCGCATTCGTAAGATCTAGGCCTAGGTAAAGGAAAAGCATTTAAAGGCTACTTGTCGAGGTCTTTAAGAGGTAGAGCAATAAGATAGTATCTTATCTATGCTAGATGCTCACGAAGATACTATCGTTTATAATCTCTAGGTTAATTATATCCCTAATGATATTAACTAGGCGTCCCTTAGTCTAGGCGATGATTTCTTTAATGCTTTGCCTTTATTTAGTCCCGGCGTTATTAATAGAAGTTCTTTAAAAGGCATTACGCATTAATAAGGTACTTTAGTAATTCTTATATGTTTTTAGAGTCTAGGTAGTCTTTCTATTTAATAAAATATATTATTTTGCTATTAATTTTATCCATATCGAGGATAGCTTCTATAATATATTCTTCTAGTCCGTCGACTTTGGTTTCTAGTTTATTCCTAGTTTTAACTTAGATAGTGTTTTTTATTAATTTAAGTAATAAAATATAAAAGATTAAATAGAGCTTAACCTTAGGTANATATCGAGGATAGCTTCTATAATATATTCTTCTAGTCCGTCGACTTTGGTTTCTAGTTTATTCCTAGTTTTAACTTAGATAGTGTTTTTTATTAATTTAAGTAATAAAATATAAAAGATTAAATAGAGCTTAACCTTAGGTAATAAGTCTAATTTATAATTATATTTTGAGATTTTTTATTTAATTTTATATAATCTAATATATTTATAGTTAAGTTTTTTATTTTATTACTTTATCTTAATATTTTTTATTATAAGATAGATTATATTTCCCTCTAAGAAGATTAATCCCTTAATTCTTTTCTTATTAGTATAATTTATTATTCTATTTCTAATAAATTTAAGTTTTATTTTTATTTCTTTATATAGGTTTTATAGCTAATTATTAATAAGGATTACTTTAGGGTTAATAATTATATCTCTGGTTTATTANTAATAAATTTAAGTTTTATTTTTATTTCTTTATATAGGTTTTATAGCTAATTATTAATAAGGATTACTTTAGGGTTAATAATTATATCTCTGGTTTATTAGTAGATATCTAGGGTAAATCTAAAATTAGTATATACTAGGGTAATCTTTATGCTTTTATTTATAGCTATATTATAGGCTAGCTATATAGCTAGTAGTTTCTTAACTTAGTTAGTTTATTTATAATTAATATAGCATTAAAGGTATTATTTTAGTATTTAATTTATATATTTTATTTATCTATTTATCTCCTTATGGTATATAATAGAGAGTTTATAGTTAATCCCTAAATATCCTATGAGGCTTTATTAGAATTTTAATACAAATAGTAGTCCTTAATTTATAATAATTTTAAGTAATATATTATATATTTTTGCGATATAAAAGTAAAAAAGGTAGGTAAACTCTTTAGCTATTATTAATTCTCTATAAGGTATAAAATAGGAAAATTTCATAAGTTTATCTATGATAATAAGAATATTATTATAGAAGTTCTTAGTGGCTAGTTCTTCTAATAGGGATAGTTTTATAATAAAATCTATAGTAATTAAGTCCTATGGTTATTATATAACTGGGAGTGGTTGTAGTTTTTTATAGGGTTTATGGCGTTATGCCTTGGTTTTTACGTAAAGGTCGCATTGGTTAATAACTATTAAGATGATCTTTTTTATCTTAGGAAAAGTAAATGTCGTTTTGACTTGTTAAGGTTATATTATAGTTTGTCTAGAACTTATTATTTATTTATTTTTTTATTATCTAGGAGTTATATATTATATCCTTAGATTTTCCTTAGGAGTAGATTACCTTATTCTACTATATATATTACTATATTAATTTAGTATAATATCCCTATGACTTTGCTCTATTTATAGATTAATAGTTTCCCTCGTTTTTAGATATATTAGTAGATATCGTAGTTTTAAGTTTATCTATAGTATTTTTCTAAGAAGTCTCCCTAGAAATACTTATTAATATATCTTACTAGTCTTTCTAGGTATCCATAGTTTATATCATAGAATTATTTAATAATTCATTCCTTATATTCTTTTTCTGAGAGGTAGGTTTATTCCTTAGTTACTTATTTAGCTACTTTATAATATTTCTCGCATTAGAATATTCTTCCTTATACCTTATATAAGAGTTTATAATTATTATAGTATTATTATATAACTTAGGTTATTTCTTTTAAGTTTCTATGGCATATAGCTTAGTAATAATAGTAATTGAAGATAATTTAAAATGCTTTATCGGGGATAGAGAGTTTCCCTTCGTAGGTCTATAATCTATCTTTTCTTTATTAATATCCTTGTATATAGTTAATAAAGTCTATAACCTATTATCTATATTTCTTAATAAGTATAAGGTGCTCTAGTAAGGGTGCTAGTTTCTATGTTCGCTTAATGAACTTCTATTTGAGGTATCCTTCTGGTATGAGATATAAAAGTTATTTCTTAGCTTTGATTTTTCTAGTATCTAGGTTAGGTCATTAGCTAATAGCGTTTACCTTATTATTCTTTATTCCCTTAATATAGATAATAATATAGTTAAATTCTAAAAGGTATTTAGCGTATTATAATTATTATCTACTAAGCTCCTAGGTTTTTGCGAAGTAAGTAATATTTTTATAATCTATATATACCTTAATTTAATAGGTATTTCTAAGGAGGTAGTATTAAAATTCCTTAAAGGCATTAATAATTATAAGGAATTCCTTATTATAGATAGGGTAATTAAGTTCTACTCTATATAGCTTATGGGAGTAAAATGCGATGGGGTATAAGAGTCTTTTATTATCTTATTATTTAATTTAAGTTCTTAGCGTGAAGTCTAAGGCATCTGTCTTAAGTTCTATCGATTGGGATAGATTAAATATCTTAAGTATTAGTTCGCTTAGGATAAGTTCCTTAATTACGTAGAAGGCTTCTCGCGCCTTATTCCTAAATATAAATATCTTATCCTTCTTTATAAGGTCAGTTAGTAGTATTATGATCTTTCTAAATCGTTTAAGGAATCTATAGTAGTAGTTAGTAAAACTAAGGAAGGCTTATACTTCTTTGATATTGGTTAATTCCTTTTAGTCTTTGACTACTAAGACCTTCTTAGGGTCTATATATATCTTATTATATGAGATAATATATCTAAGAAATTCTACCTCTAAGGCATAGAACTTACTTTTCTCGGGTTCTACTAATAAGTTAGCGTCTTATAGTATTTATAGTACCTTATAGATATATTCTATATATTCTTCTTTTATTTTAGAGAAGATTAAGATATTATCTAGGTAGTATATAATAAATATATCTAGGTATTCTTATAGTATATTATTAATTATTTATTAGAATATAGTAGGTATATTAATAAGTCTAAAAGGCATAATAAGGTACTTAAATAGTCTATACTTAGTATAAAAAGCGGTTTTCTATTTATATCTTTCTTTAATCTAAATAAGATTATAGGCTCTTTTAAGGTTAAGTATTATAAAATATTTTATTCTAAAAAGTTAATCCTTTAACTCGCTAATAAGGGGCAGTAATATATAATCCTTAATTATAATAGCATTAAGTATCTTAAAGTTAATATATAAGTAAAGCTTTTTGTTTTTTTTTGGGATAAATATAATAGGGTATCTAATAAATAACTTACTTTCCCTAATATATCTTTTCCGTAGTATTTCTTTAATATATTTCTTTAATACTAGTAGTTATGCCGCATTAAGTAGGTAGAGTTTACTAAAGCTAGGTTATTTCCTATTAATAAATTTAATTCCTAGGTCATAGTATGTATATTTAGGTAAACCTATCTTAAGTTCTTCCGCAAAGAGCTTTTCATAGATATAGTATTATAATAAAATATTCTTAAGCTATTCTCCTTCTAGTATCTTCTTAACTTACTTAAGGTTTTCTTTTAATTAATAGAATTATTATATAACGCATATAATTATTCTTTATCGCTATTATTTCTATCTATTATGGTATTTATATTATATTCCTTTAGGTAAAGAGGTATCTTATATTTACCTCTGCTTAACTTCTCTAGCGTCTTTAGTAGAAGTTTAAGATCTTATATTATTTTCTAAGTTATTATCTAATATAGAGGGTACCCCTTTATTAAAGGAGAGCACTTAGCTAGTCCTTTAGTCAAAATATAGGTTAAATTAGCGTAACTATAGGTACCTAAGTATTAAGTCATAGCCTTCTATAGGTATAATATTAAATAAGATTCCTTAGTTTTTTCTTTTAATAAAAACTTTAAGGTAATTAATCTTACTATTAATAACTCTATTATTATAATTAAATTACTTCCCTTTAAGGTTAATTATTATATAAGGCTTTGCCTTATACCTCTATAATAGCTTAAGCCTATTTGCTATCCTTAGGTTAAAAAGGTTCTACTTAGCTCTGCTATTTACTAAAGCGCATAGCTATTCTCCCTTGACTTATACTAGTATTTTAAAATATCTTAGGTTAATACCTCTTTTTATAGTGCATAGGGCTTTTTATAGTATTATTAGCTATTCTTCTGCCTATGGCCCTTTTATAGGTAGGTTTCCTAGTTTTTTAATAGTGCGTAGCTAATATGGTCGTGCTCGTAGTTATTATGGTCGTACGCTTCGTAGTCATGCGTGTCATCCTGGCTATATAGCTAGTCTTAGTATTATCGTTCTTATTCCTATCCTAGGTCTTCTTTATTATCTAACTAGGTTGCCGGTTACTAGTCTTCTGGTTCTTCCTATTTTTCCTGGCTAACTTATTTCTACTAGTCCTTAACCTTATAGATCATCTATTTGCGCTTCTAGATAGCCCTATATAGTTCTTCCTTATACCTAGCGTATATAACGCCGATAGCGTTATACTAATAGAATACCTAGTATCCTTCTATTTCATACTATATATAGGGTTTATTATTAGGTTGCGCTAGTAAGGCAATAAAGAAATAGTCTTACTCTTATTTCTCTTCTTAATATTCTTCGCACTAGTAGTATTAATAGGATATCTATGAGATACTAGGGTATTCCTTATGCGTTAGGTATATCTATATATTATCTTATGGATTAAAGGGTGCTTCTTAGTATCGCGGGTTTTTAGCTAGTTCCTTATAGTAGGCTCTAATATAGATTTCTTATTTATATATGGTATCTATATATTCCTATGCTATCTAGATATACCTTTCCTATAGGCTATTTTAGTATTGGTTGCCGTTTTCATTATATAACTATAGGTAGTTTTCCTCTATCTATAGTTCTTTGTCGCTCTTCTAGCGCTTTTATCATTAAGGGTATTCCTTATATAGTTCTTTCTATAACTTTTTAGCATTATATTTAAACTTAGTTTGATTAATATTACTACTATTTACTTTAGCGATCTAATTATTACATAGTAGTTTACCTTATTAATCTGCCTTTTATTATTTATAGATCTTATTATACTCCTAGGATGCCTCGACCTAATATTAGGGGCATAGGGTATAGTTATATTATGTGGGATTATTCTATCTATAGTCCCTTTGGTAGACTATAGCGGGCACTAAAACTTATTCCTTTCTTTTATATCCTATAACCCACTTCTTATAGGGGAAGCCTTTTATAGTAGCTTCTTAGAAGTCAGCTTATTCGTTTGTCGTTAGGGGCGCTTATTGCTTTTGCCCTATTAGCGCTACTTCTTCCTCTTGCCTAAGTTTCTTAGTCACCGCGATAGTAACCCTTTTGCTATTTATTACGTTTAGCATAGGGTTTTCTTGCTTTATTGGTTCTAAGAGTGGTTATTATTGCGCGTCTTAGGTTTTCTTTGGCTATTCCCTCGTTCGTCCTACCTAACTATAGGCCACTCTAGTATCTAGTTTTTATTTATGCTCGTCTTTGTCTCTTCTTGCTAGTATATTATATCTACTTCGCGATATCGCGACGAGTTTGGTTATTTAAATCGCAGTTTAGGGTTCTTTATCTTCCTATTAGACTTATTAGGCTATATTTATATATTTCTTACCTTCCGGGAGGGATTATTATTAGTTTAATTAGTAGTATCCCTCCTTAATATCCCGTTATTTCTTATAGTAGACCTTCTTGATATGGTTTATCTTATGGCAGTAGCGGCATTTAAGACTATAGTAGTCCCTTTTGCCCTTTTATGCTACTCTAAGTACCATAGGGCCGGCTTCGGTGCTATAGGAGGTATTATTACTCCTTTTCTTACCTTGGTTAGCGTCGAACCGTGGGTTATTAGCCTTATGGTTACTAAACTTAGGGGTTTAGAGTCTCTTCTATAAGAATTATTATTTATCGATTTTAATTACCTTATTAATATACTTAATGAGGTTATTAGGTTATTCTTCCTTATAGAGTTCTACCTATACTTCCTTCTTAAGTCTATTAAAGAAAAAGGATATTAGAGGTTCTTAATTCTAGTTAAGTTTTAAGGTAAGTTAGAGATACTTTATTTTATATTCCGAGGTAGATTGGGTCTATTAGAGCGCCTTAATTTCTCTCTTAGCTTATGCCTTTTCGTCAATAATCCTAAAGGCTTACCGGAGTATTACTTCGAAGGCTTTATAGTCCGAGTAGAGGTAATAAATGCGAGGCGAATATTGGCTAGCGGGGGCCATAAGGTATTCCCTTATAATAGGTTTAAACTATGCGGCGGCGTAGTTCTTAAGTCTTCTTGCGGCATATTAGACCTTACTAGCGGGTAGGGTAAATTATATTGGGTAGTATATTATAAATGCCCTTAGCTAAGTGAGGAATATAGGTAGCTTATAGGCGGTTCTATCGAAGGGTTCTAGGGGGTTTAGCTTTAGGNGGGGGCCATAAGGTATTCCCTTATAATAGGTTTAAACTATGCGGCGGCGTAGTTCTTAAGTCTTCTTGCGGCATATTAGACCTTACTAGCGGGTAGGGTAAATTATATTGGGTAGTATATTATAAATGCCCTTAGCTAAGTGAGGAATATAGGTAGCTTATAGGCGGTTCTATCGAAGGGTTCTAGGGGGTTTAGCTTTAGGATTTCTCTTATATCTCTTCTGTTTATAGCTATGGCCGCTATATTACTAATATTCTAGATATTATCTAGGTACTCTGCGTTCTAGATATGCTAAGTTTCGCCTATTCTTTTAATGAGTTCGCGTATACTGTCTATTTCGGTGCTTATAGTAGTGATTTACGCGCGAAGTTGCTTAATATCTTCGTCGTCGTTATTATCTTTGTCTTTTATTTCTTTATTGGTTAGAGTGGCCTAGGCTAGTATAGTAGGTAGGTAATTAATAGGTAAGACCTGCTAGTGGTTATTTACGGGAATTACCTAAGTAGCTATTACGTTTGATATTATTTAAGGTAATACGAGTAATCTACTAAATAAGAGCTATTAATATATAATGATTATATATATACCTAAGGGATAAACCGGTCGTGCTGGGTTTATATTAGCAGATAGATTAGTCGCGCTATGCTTAAATAAGGGGGGTATTACATCTAGTAATATACTTAAAGGTATTAAGTATAACCAAGTTATATTAATAGCTAAGGTAGCTATTATATAAGAAAGTATAGTGGGTATATTCTATATACTTGGGCTTCCTTGAGTGAAGCCGATCGCGAGAGGGCGCGACGTCGTTCTAGGACCGATGCGGTCTAGGAACAATATTAGTCCTTAGTATGTTAGTCCTGCTATAATTAGTAATTTAGAACTCGGGATTTATAGGGAATACATGACGTAACCGCGAGGGTCGTAACACTATGAGCCTTATAATCCCAAATATAAGCCTTATAATCTCTAGATATAAGCCTTACTCTTCTAAATATAAGCCACCCGGGAGACTCTAAGTATATAAAATATATTTATTATACTTTCTTATATAATAGCTACCTTAGCTATTAATATAACTTAGTTATATTTAATACCTTTAAGTATATTACTAGATNAGCTACCTTAGCTATTAATATAACTTAGTTATATTTAATACCTTTAAGTATATTACTAGATATAATACCCCTTATTATTTAAGTATAGCATAATTAATCTTCCTATTAATATAAACTTAATATAACTAGTTTATCTCTTAAAAATATACCTAGTTATTATATATTAATAGCTCTTATTTAAAGGATTACTTATATTACTTTAAATAATATTAAACGCAATAGCTACCTAGGCTACTCCCGCTAATAACTACTAGTAGGTCCTACCTCCTAATTATCTACCTATGCCTATTATACCCGCCCTAGCTAACTAAGATAAGAAAATAAATAATATAAATAACTCTAATAATAAAGATATTAAATAGCTTTAGGCTTAGATTATTACTATAAGCGCTGAAATAAATAATATATATAACTTTATTAAGAGAATAGGCGAAAACTAGTATATCTAAAATATAAAATACCTAGATAATATCTAGACTATTAGTAATATAATAATTACTACTATAAATAAAAAAGATATAAGGGAAATCCTAAAGCTAAACCCCCTAGAACTTTTTAATAAAACTACCTATAAGCTACCTATATTTTTTACCTAGCTAAAGGTATTTATAATATATTACCTAATATAATTTACCTTAGCCTCTAGCAAAGTCTAATACGCTATAGGGCAACTAACTAAGCATATAGCCGCATAGTTTAAACCTATTATAAGGGAATACCTTATAGTTCTAGCTAGCTAATACTCGCCCTATACCTATTATCTCTATTTAAGCTTTAAAGTATTTAAGGCTATACTCTAATAAGTATTTAAAATAATTAAGAAAAAGGTATAAGCTAAAAAGGAAATTAAAGTACTTTAATAAATATAATTTACCTTAGAATATAAAATAAAATACCTTTAGCTTACCTTAAAACTTAATTAAAATTAAAAACCTCTAATATCTTTTTTCTTTAATAAACTTAAAAAAGAAATATAAGCTAAATTCTATAAAGAAAAATAACTTAATAACCTAATTAATTATATTAGTAAGGCTATTAAGATTAATAAATAATAATTCTCTTAGAAAAAAACTCTAAAACCCTAAGTCTAATAATAATAAAATTAATAACCCTTACTTTAATATTAACTAAGGTAAAAAGAGATAAAATAATACCTTATATAATATAAACCCTAGATCTATAAAACTTAAAGTAGCCTAGAAAGATAATAAGGATATTAAATATTATTATTACTATAAGAAGGGCTATAAGGCTAATAAATATTATAAGAAATAATAAGNATAAAATAATACCTTATATAATATAAACCCTAGATCTATAAAACTTAAAGTAGCCTAGAAAGATAATAAGGATATTAAATATTATTATTACTATAAGAAGGGCTATAAGGCTAATAAATATTATAAGAAATAATAAGATATTAAAAAAAGATATTATTAATTAAAACTATAATAAAACCTCTTAGAAGGGAAAAAATACTTAAATATAACTAACTAAGATAGTAGCTTCTAGATAGCTATTTATACTATTAAGATACTTAGAATAATATAAATAAGATATAATAATACTAGCATATAGTAAGAAGAAATTACTATGCCCTACTAAGCTGCCTACCTAATAGAAAAATAAGCTACTAATAACTATATAATTAATAATATTATAAAAGAGTAACTTTATAAACTAATTAAACCCCTAAGGGTCTGTTAGTTATACCTTATTAACCTAGATATATAAAACCCTTTACCTAAACCTAGCTAAAATAATAAGGAATTAATCTAAGGCGCGTAATAAAATATCGCTATACTTAGATAAGTAGAACCTAATAAAGAAATATCTAAGGCATTAATTTAGCTATTATTTTTAATAAGCTAAAAATAAGCTAACTTTAAAAAAGCTATAATAAAAAGATTTAACTATAAAAAATAGATTATAAAATATAATAAATAGTTATAAATGCCCTCTATAGTCTATAAAAGGGACTATAGGTAGGATAACCTTATATAATATAATTATACCTTATGTCTATAATATTAGGTTAAAGCGTCACGAGAGTATNCTATTATTTTTAATAAGCTAAAAATAAGCTAACTTTAAAAAAGCTATAATAAAAAGATTTAACTATAAAAAATAGATTATAAAATATAATAAATAGTTATAAATGCCCTCTATAGTCTATAAAAGGGACTATAGGTAGGATAACCTTATATAATATAATTATACCTTATGTCTATAATATTAGGTTAAAGCGTCACGAGAGTATAATAAAATCTATAAATAATAAAAAGTAGACTAATATAATAAATTATTATGCAATAATTAGATTACTAAGGTAAGTAATAGTAATATAAACTAAACTAGGTTTAAATAAGATATCTAAAAACTATAAAAAGAATTATATAAAGAATACTCTTAATAATAATAAAGAAATAAGAAAAGTAATAAAGAGCTATAAAAAAAAGAAAACTACCTAAGGCTATATAATAAAAAAAATAATTAATACTAAGATAACCTAAGGGAAAGGTATATCTAGACCGCATATAAATATATAAATACCGCGGATAAATAAGAAATCTATATTTAGGCCTACTATAAAGTAATAGCTAAAAACCCTTATTACCTAGAGGTATTATTTAATTTATAAGATAATATATAAATATACTTAATATATTAAGAATACCCTAATATCTTATATATATTATATTAATATTATTAATATAAATAATACTAAAAGGAAAAATAAAAATAAGATTATTTCTTTCTTATATTATTATATTAGCTTAATAATAAACCTTATATATAATATAAAATAAAAAGATATAAAGTCTTTTATTAATATAATTCTATTAATATTATTTATATATAATACAATAATAAACTATATTATATAATCTAGTAATATAAAAAAGTTATATATAAAATTAAGGACTAATAGAAAATAATTAGCTAGTAAGAATAAAATAACCCTAAAGCTAAATAAAAATACTAATACTAAGATTAGCTATATAACTAAGATAATATATATAACTACTAGGTATATAATAATAATAACTATAAATATAATTATATTATATACCTCCTTAATAAAGAAAAAAAAACTAACTTAAGAATTTAATAACTATATTAGTAAGGAACTAATATAACTAAAGAAAAAAAAAGAATAGTAAGCCTAGTATTTAAAAAACTAAAAAGCCTACCTACCGCAAGGCTATAGGTAAAAAAATATAAGTAATTACTATAAAAAGCCTTATACTTTATAAATAAAGTATATAAGTAATAATACCTAGAACTAAAAATATAAGTTAAGGGAAAATAATTAAATACTTTAATAAATAATAGAGCTAAGTAAAATTACTTTAACTTAATAATAATAAATAAACTTAAGTTATTATAGAGATATAAATAAATACCTTATTTAATTATTAACTTAAAAAAAAACCCTTTTAATTATAATAATAAAATTATNATATAACTAAAGAAAAAAAAAGAATAGTAAGCCTAGTATTTAAAAAACTAAAAAGCCTACCTACCGCAAGGCTATAGGTAAAAAAATATAAGTAATTACTATAAAAAGCCTTATACTTTATAAATAAAGTATATAAGTAATAATACCTAGAACTAAAAATATAAGTTAAGGGAAAATAATTAAATACTTTAATAAATAATAGAGCTAAATAGAATTACTTTAATCTAATAATAATAAATAGACTTAAGCTATTATAGAGGCATAAATAAATACCTTATTTAATTATTAACCTAAAAGGAACCCCTTTTAATTATAATAATAGAGTTATTAACTATAAGATTAATTACTTTAAGGTTTTTATTAAAAGAAAGAACTAAGGGATATTATTTAATATTATACCTAATAAGTATTATAACCTTATACTTAGGTACTTATAGTTATAATAATATAACTTATATTTTAATTAAAGAAGTAGCTAAGTATTCTCTTTTAGTAATAAGATACCCTTTATAATAAAATATAACTTAAGATATAATAAGAGATCTTAAACTTCTATTAAAAATACTAAAGAAATTAAGTAGAGGTAAATATAAAATATCTCTTTACTTAAGGGGATATAATATAAATATTATAATAAATAAAAGTAATAAAAATAGTAAATAATTATATATATTATATAATAATTCTATAAGCTAGAAAAAGACCTTAAGTAAATTAAAAAGATATTAAAAGAAAAATAACTTAAGAATATTTTATTATAATATTATATCTATAAGAAGCTCTTTATAGAAAAACTTAAAATAGGCCTATTTAAATATATATATTATAACCTAGAGATTAAGTTTATTAATAAAAAATAACCTAGCTTTAATAAACTTTACTTACTTAATAAAATATAATTATTAATATTAAAGGAATATATTAAAGATATATTATAAAAAGAATATATTAAAGAAAATAAGTTATTCATTAAATACCTTATTATATTTATTTTAAAAAAAATAAAAAGCTTTAACTTTATATTAATTTTAAAATACTTAATATTATTATAATTAAANATTAAATACCTTATTATATTTATTTTAAAAAAAATAAAAAGCTTTAACTTTATATTAATTTTAAAATACTTAATATTATTATAATTAAAGATTAAATATTATTATCTCTTATTAGTAAATTAAAAGATTAACTTTTTAAAATAAAATATTTTATAGCTCTTAACCTTAAAGGAGCTTATAACTTTATTTAAATTAAGAAAAGATATAAATAAAAAACCGCTTTTTATATTAAATATAGATTATTTAAGTATCTTATTATGCCTTTTAGACTTATAAATATAGTTATTATATTTTAATAAATAATTAATAATATACTATAAGAGTTTTTAGATATATTTATTATATATTACCTAGATAATATCTTTATTTTCTCTAAAATAAAAAGAAAATATATAAAATATATTTATAAGGTATTATAAATACTATAAGATATTAAATTACTAATAGAACCTAAGAAAAATAAATTCTATATCTTAGAAATAAAATTCCTTAGATATATTATTTCTTATAAGTAAATATATATAAACCCTAAGAAAGTCTTAGTAATTAAAAAATAAAAAGAATTAATAGATATTAAAAAAGTATAATCCTTTCTTAGTTTTATTAATTATTATTATAAATTCCTAAGGAAATTTAAAAAAATTATTATATTATTAATTAACCTTATAAAGAAAAATAAATTATTTATATTTAGACATAAAATAAAAAAAGTTTTTAAAGTAATTAAAGAATTTATCTTAAGCGAATTAATGCTTAAAATATTTAATTTATTTTAATAAATTAAACTTATATTAAATACCTTAGACTTTATATTAGGCGCCTAAATTAAATACTAAGATAATAAAGGACTTTTATACCTTATTATATTTTATTCTTATAAGTTATATAAAGTAAAGCTTAATTACTTTATCTATAATAAAAAATTCCTTATAATAATTAATAGCTTTAAAGAGTTTTAATATTACCTCCTTAGGAATAAATACTAAATTAATATATATATAAATTATAAGAATATTATTTATTTTATAAAAACTTAAAAACTTAGTAAATAATAATTATAATATATTAAATACCTTTTAGAATTTAATTATATTATTATTTATATTANTATTTTATAAAAACTTAAAAACTTAGTAAATAATAATTATAATATATTAAATACCTTTTAGAATTTAATTATATTATTATTTATATTAAGGGATTAAAGACTAATAAGGCTAATATTATTAATTAATAACTTAACCTAGATATTAAAAAAACTAAACTTAAAAAATAATTATTATACCTTATATTTAAAAGATACTTATAATAAAAGTTTATTATATAAACTTAATAACTAATAGCCTTATTAGAATACCTTATACTTATTAGGAAATATAAATAATTAATTATAGACTTTATTAATTATATATAAGGATCTTAATAGAGAAATAATAAAGCTTAGATATATAAAGGGAAAATCTTTATCCCTAATATAGTATTTTAAACTATCTTTAATTATTATTATTATTAAATTATATATTATAATAACCTAGAAGAAATTACCTATGCTATATAATAGTATTATAATAACTATAATCTTAAGAATAAAGTATAAAAAGGGATATATAGATATAAGAAATATTATAAAGAAGTTAAGAAAGCAAAGAAAATTATTAGCACTAAGTAAAATAATAAGCTAATACCTTTACTAAAGTATCTCTAAGTTATTAAAAACTATAAAAAATAAATTTTTAATTTTATAAACTATGCATAAGAATATAATAAAAGGGAAAATAGACTTCTTATATTCTAAGGAAGAATTACTATCCCTAATAAAGTATTTAAAGAAATCTTAAAATACTACTATAATCTATTTCCTTATAATAAAAATTACTAACTAATATTTAAATAAATAAACTATATCTACAATAATAATTAGTTTAAATAGAAAATTAAATAATAGATATAGAACTATATAAACTATAACCTTAATACTAAACCCGCTATCTATAAATAGAGTAGAGTTATAGGAATATATATTAAATTATTAAAGTAACCTATATAATAAAATAAGATAATTTATTTTTAAAATAAATATAATAATATAATAAATAACTTTTAAATAATAAAAAAACTAATAAATAATAAGCCTTAGATAAACTATACTATAAACTTATATATAAAATATATTATTACTTACTATATAGATATTAAGGAATTAATAAAACCCTAGAATAAATTAAAATAATATTTATTTTTCCTTATATAAAAATAATTATCTTAGAAATTATTAATTAATATAATTTCTATGCGAAAATTAAGATATAATACTATAAACCCTATAGAAAACTATAACTACTCTTAATTATAAAATAACTATAAGACTTAATTACTATAGATTATATTATAAAATTACTCTTATTAAAAGAATTAGCTATTAGAAACTTCTATAATAATATTCTTATTATTATAAATAGACTTATAAATTTTCTTATTTTATACCTTATAGAGAATTAATAATAATTAAAAAATTTATTAATTTTTTTTTTTTTTATATTATAAAAATATATAATATATTATTTAAAATTATTATAGATTAAGGATTATTATTTGCTTTAAAATTCTAATAAAGCCTTATAAAATACCTAAGAATTAATTATAAACTCTCTATTATATATTATAAAGAGATAAATAAATAAATAAAATATATAAATTAAATACTAAAGTAATACCTTTATTATTATATTAATTATAAATAAATTAACTAGGTTAAGAAGCTATTAGTTACTTAGTTAGCTTATAATATAGTAATAAATAAAAGCATAAAGATTATACTAGTTTATACTAATTTTAGATTTACTCTAAATATTTATTAATAAATAAGAGATATAATTATTAATCTTAAAGTAATCTTTATTAGTAATTAACTAAAAAACCTATATAAAGAAATAAGAATAAAACTTAAATTTATTAAAAATAAAATAATAAATTATATTAATAAAAAAAAATTAAGGGATTAATTTTCTTAGAAAGAAATATAATCTTATTTATAATAAAAAATATTAAGACTAAATAATAAAATAATAAACTTAATTATAAATATATTAGACCTTATAAAATTAAGTATAAAATCTTAGAAAATAACTATAAATTAGATTTATTTCTTAAGGTTAAGCTTTATTTAATCTTTTATATCTTATTACTTAAATTAAAAAAATATTATTATTATTAAAACTAGTAATAAACTAGAGATAAAAGTTAATAGACTAGAAAAATATATTATAAAAGCTATCCTTAATATAAATAGAATTACTAATAAAATAATATATATTATTAAATAAAAGGACTATCTTAACTCTAAAAATATATAAGAACCCCTAAAATACCTTATTAATATATAATACCTTTTAAAGAACTTTTACTAATAATAGGCAAAGTAATATTATTAAAATCCTCGCCTAAACCTAGCGATAATTAATCTACCTTATTTAGAATATCTAAGGCCTAGAGGTCCTATATAATATTCCTCTTATAAGAATTAAGGGCTAAGATAAAATTATCCTCTGCCTCTAACTCTATTATACCGCGCTTAAATAAAGTATTACTTTACTTCTTTACTTTCTTCTTTATCTTTTAAATCCTCTATAGATAAGCTATAGCTATTATAAAAAAAGACTAAAGCTCTGCTAGCTAATTATAAAGAAAAAAGATCTTATTACTTACTTTATGCTCCTCTTAATCTAACTTCTCTTATTAATTAATTAATTTATTTACTATTAAAGGGTTAGCTATATATACTAAAAATAAGGAACCTATAAATATAATAATATAATATAAACCCCGTCGCAAAGATAACCCCGCCTTATATATAACTTATACTTCGCTAAGTAATTAAAATTATCTATTTTATAAATAAGCTTATACTTAAAATAATATATATAAGGTATATTAGCTATTATAGAGTTTTAAGAAAAATATTATAATAAGGCTTACTAATTAGACGTATTAGTCTTATATGATTTTTTAATTTTTCTTAATATTATATTAGCTACGCAGAAATAATTATAAAAAGAAATTAAGACTAACTAATTAAAAGAACCCTAGCCTAAAAAACTAATCTTAAGGATAAGAATTAATAAAAAGGGAAAAATTATATTATAACTTAATAGGCCTTATATTATATAGGTAAGGAAGCCCTATAATTCCTAAAGGCACTAGCCTATTATAAGGTTACTTACTTCTCTAACTATAAGCCTTATAATCCTAAATATAAGCCTTATAATCCTAAATATAAGCCTTATAATCTTTAGATATAAGCCTTATTCTTCTAAATATAAGCTACTTAGAAGACTCTAAGCATATAAAATATATTTATTATACTTTCTTATTTAATAGCTACCTTAGCTATTAATATAACTTAGTTATACTTAATACCTTTAAGTATATTACTAGATATAATACCCCCTATTATTTAAGCANTATTAATATAACTTAGTTATACTTAATACCTTTAAGTATATTACTAGATATAATACCCCCTATTATTTAAGCATAGCGCGACTAGTCTTCCTACTAATATAAACCTAGCACGACCAGTTTATCCCTTGGGAACATACCTAGTTATTATATTAAGGAAGTGCCTCTTATTAGTAATTTCTGTAGCTATTAATAAGGTAATAGACTTAATATATTATTAATTTATTTTATAATTAATACCGCTATATTAATAGCTTTATAGTTACTTCTTTAGAGCCTTATATATAGCCCTAGCCCTTTTTAGTATTACTTAATTAGAAAGACTTATATTAATATAATTATTAAAGGCAGGGTATAATATAAGGTAAGTAAAAGCACTAATAATAATAATAGTAGCAGGGAGTAAAACTTATAAAAGATATCTATTAAGATTATTAAAGAGCTTAGTAACCTTAGCGCCTATTATGCTAGTATTAATTTTGCTGGCTTTAATACTACTAAGGCGAAGTAATATAACTATATCTTCTCCTTCATAGAGTCAAGCTTTACTAAGCACTTTCGCGCCAAGGAATAAAAGATAGTAGTTAACCTCTATAACCTGCGCTATACGATGCGAGTTTACCTTGATCGTACCTAAATCACCTCTAACAACTTTGATCCCCTCCTATACTAGCACCGCGGAATCCAGATAGTTGCGCTCAACTAGCAGACCTTCGACTTAGGTATACAGATCAACCGCGCCATATTTAGCGGTGGCCAGGACTTCTCGGGCTACGTGCTTAAACCCGCGGAGCTACGAGACATCCAAGCGCTCCCATATAACCCTAAACTTCTTACGGGCAAGAAGGAGCGCAGTGTTATTTCATTCACCATCGATGTTATCTCGGCACAACGACTTATACGGCCGGCTAGCCTTCCCGCTAACAAGGCAATAAACCCGTACGTCGAGGTCGAGGTCTTCCATGCCCGTAATAAACGGGAGAAGAGGAATGAGTTAGCTTTGCCTCGAGATCTTAACCAGCTATAAAAGTTCTAGATAAATATTATACGAGAGAATAGCTTTAATCTAATATTTAATAATTACTTTAAATTCAAAGTTATAAAGAATTAGCCTAATTTAGTCTTTATTTAATAGTTTATTAAACTCTTTAATAATAATAAGAATTATAATAATAGACTAGTAGTAATTACTTATATTACTAAGCTTAAGTAAGGCTATTATATCTTACCTCTTTTTAATAATAGTAGTAACTAATATCTTTTCTTAAAGCTTTTCTATAAGATTAAGGTTAATTTAATTAAGAAGATAATAATTAATATACTTTACCGTGCCTTAGATAGTAATAAGGTTAAGGGCCTAGGCGAAAAGGTCTTTAATTAATTAATACCTACCCTAGAACTATAATAAAAAAGCCTAGCATAAAGAAGATTAGCTTTAATAGCTATCTATAATTTATTTTTATAGCTTTACTTATATATTATAGTTCTCCCTTAGATATATTTTTTTTCTTAAAGTAGCTATCTTTTGACTTATTTATTCTATCTTATCTTAAGTAACTATACCGTGATACTAGATTTGATTCGCTATTTATGCTAAGACGTGCGTGCTATGAATAAGTGCTCAAGCACCTATGTAAGCGCTCTCTTTTTACTAGCATATAGATACTGGCAACTAGTGCTAAGACAGCTGGGCTAGCTTATATATTCCTTCTCTCTAATTTCCTCCTCTTAGGATTTACGAGGACTATTAATTTTATTTCTTATCTTAGTTTTATTGCTCTGCTATAACTGATTTCTACTAAGTCTTTAATAGAAATATAAAGATATATTTATTCGTGTCTCTTATCAGATTGATGGGCATCTGCCCTATGAAATCTTTTATGGCTATATCTGCTCCGCCTCTACTAACGCACTTACCTTATAATCTCTGTTGTAGTCCGTCACCACTACACGATGAAGAGGTTCTTTTCCCATAAAATCTCTAATATTTAAGCAGTTTCCATCCTCCAGGTCCTAGAGAAGATGATGCTTCTTTACTATCCGGTGGAGGCTGCGTGCAGCGCCGCATTTGCATCGGCTTCTGCAGCGCATATATGTTCTTATTGCTTTGCATAGGCTGCGGGGAAACGCCTGCACAATCCGTTCATATGTCCACCTTACCCTATCGACTAGATACCACTTGAGAATCTGCAACGACGATAGATGCGTGAAGTCTGACTAAACCCCGCTTGAGAATACTCGATTATGACGTTCGCTTGGGTGGCAAGGCGGACAACGCCTTTAGGAATGCCTTGGATACTGGAACCATATTCGACAATGAACCGAGAAGCCGAGGAAGAAATCGGCCTCTACCGGTACTTGGATTTAAGGTAGTGTGACTGGAAAGCTGATGTTACGCTGGTTTAGCCGTTTGCCGTCGTCTACTTGTTGCCCTTTTGCATATCTGCTCATACCTTTGCTCTAATTTCCGTTTGGTCCCCGGATAATTGCTATCCCAGGACCATATGTACTCTGAGTAGCAGGAGGTGTAATAAGTACCTTATTATAATGCTATTAAACCTGACGAGACTAGGAAATGATGAGCGCCTGAAGCCCCTGGCCTAGGCAAGCACGGGCAGTCAATGAAGACTCCGAGAGTATATGTGCGATACTAGTCTCTATGACTCACGAACACGTAATTCATCTGCCGCAGTACGATGCGGCACTGATATCTCATTACCGTCGACGAGGCAAAGTCAGATCATAGTTCTCGCACTTGGTAATACCTAGACTTTACGAGATACACTTTAATGCCGCGCGAGTTAGTATGTTATATCTTAGTGACCTAAATTATGCCCTTAGTCTACCCCATATTACTTTAGTATACCTAGCTATTAATCCTTAATATGCGCGATATTAACGCAAATATAAACGACTCTTAATATATAATATTGCCCTAAATAATTTAATAACTATCTCTATTAACTCTGGCTTTATCTCCGTTAGGTTAATTATTCCCCTGCTGAGTTATATGGTAAAGGTCCTTAAAAAGTTCTATAAGCAGGTAATAACTACTAGCAAGGAAAAAACCATTATAAATAATAAGAATAAAGTTTTCTAAAAAATAGTTATATTAAGAATATAAAACTTTTATATATAGCCTTAATAGCTTTTAGGAATTATTATATATACCTAATATATACTCTAATACTATATAAAATAATTAATAATGCTAAATACCTATAAGTATAGTAAATAGATATTTCTTATATAATAAGTAGCGCGAAGTCTTATATATATTACCTACTAGAGGTAGTATTATATAGGCCTCTAAAGATCTAATACTAAAATATTATAAGGTTATTATAAGAGGGTTAGACTATAATAACTGACTTAGGGGCTTTACTTTAGTCTTAATAATAATAAGCCCTATGTATATACTAAAGAGCTGATTTAGACCCATACTTAGCTATAAATCAAGGGCTTTTTATATGTATTAACCTTATATACTTAAATAAATTAATACTAATATTAAAAAATAAAAATACTATTACCCTAAGGTTAATAAATATAAGGATTATTATAAGGTTATATATATCTAGATTAATAAAAAATATATTTCTTAGTATTACTTTTATAATAGAAAAATTAAAAAAAAAATTTTACTTTAAATATAATATTAATATTTATTTCCTACCTAAGGGATCTTAAGAGTTTTAAGGAATTAAAGTATTATATTTAGGTATAAAAGCTAGAGGATATCAACCGTGAATCTAGATTTAAGCTAATAAGGCGCGAGGAAAAAATATATATAATTATCTACTTAGAATTTATCTTAACTACCTCGCTTTACCTTAAAAACTAACTAGATAGGCTTTGGTTTCCTAGTTATAATAAATTAATCCTAAACTAATATATAATAAGTTATATACCTAATAATATAATTATGCCTTAATAGAAATCTAATATTGTTAATTCTTATTGCCTAGCTAAATCTATTACCTACCTTGAGGCTAATAAGGCTATTAAAATATTTATAGAAGTATTTTATTATATATTTTATTAAAACTAGCTTATAATAAAGTAAATTATACTCTAAGATATCCTCTTACTTAATAAATCTATTAATAATATTATAAATCTAAAATAAATAGCTAAGGGTAACTTTAACTATTAATATAAAATTAAATTTAAGGCTATTAAATTTAATATAAGAATTTATTATATTCTTAGCTATTTATTTACTTTAGATATTCTTAAAAGTATAAAAAATATAATATTTCTAACTATAAATAAAAGCTTTTAATACTTCCTTAGCTCTCTAATACCCTTAACTAAAGAAGATATATTCTATCTAATAATATTAATATTACTAATAGGCATCCTCTTAACCCCTATAAATATAATTACTACTAAATATTAATTACTTTTATAATACACTCTATCTAGCAGCCCTAGATGCTAGAAAAGTATAGTATTATATAATCCATGGTTATAATAATTAACCATAGTTATGTAAAAATAAATCCCTTTTATACTATAGCTTACCTTCTTAATTGCAATTATCGGAATATTTTCTCTAAGTATAAATACCTTACTATTAGATTATCCCTGCTTAAGCTAACTAAGAAAATATTAATTAGGATAGTTTTATAATATAATTATATTAAAAAGGCGCTTATTAGCGACTAAGAAAATCATATATATAGCTAAGAGTATTAATAATATAAGCGAATTAAGCCTTATTTTTATAAAAGACTATATACCCTAGAAAATTATATTTAGATCTAATATAGATATTTATAATATTCTAGAGAGAGCTAATCCTAAGAATACTAAAGATAATCTCTTCTATATAAATAATTACTAATACTATTCTTTATAGCATAATCTTATTAAGGCTCTTGCGTTAGGCTAAACCTAGCTAGAGGGAATTAGCTATAGGCTATTTATAGCTAAATTAAGTATATAGGGTAATTTTATTATTAATTATATTAGAGAATTTATTACTTTATTAAAGCTATCTAGAGAGAGGTTAAATATAGTAATATATTTAATAAAAAATCTAATATCTTATATATCTTTATGCTTTTTAAAAATACAGGCACTTAGGTAGATATAATTATATATAATAACCTAAGCTGCTATATTAACTATATATTAAAGAAGTTAGATAACTATAAGTATAGCTATAATATTATACCTTAGATTTTTTATATTAAGAGTAAATACTAGATTAAATGTATTATAATATATAATATCTAGTATAACAATTATGTAATTCCTAAGGGATAAACTAGTCATGCTAGGCTTATATTAGTAAAAGGATTAGTTATAATATATTTAAATAATAAGTAATATTATATTTAGTAATATACTTAAAGGTATTAAGTATAACTAAGTTATATTAATAGCTAAGGTAGTTATTATATATAAGAGTATAAAAAGTATATTTTATATATTAATATAATTTACTAAGACTAATTATAACTTAGAATAATATTATTCCTACTTACCAACATCATCGTAGCCGTACTGGGAAAGAAATTCCAGGTTGTTGATTAAGGTGAACTTGTTCTCCTTCTCGGAGGCGAACGAAAGGGAGGCATGTTGCCAAGGGCCGGGTCGCTGAGGGTGCATCTACCTCGAGGTGACCGAGGTAGTGAGAAGTTGGAGGAACGAGGCAACCCGGGAAACAACCGGATTCAATTATTGGGGTGGCGACGAGTGTCGGGTTATTAAAGCTATTCACAACACTATCCAGGAGCATCTTCAAGGTAGGCGTCGAGGCGGTAGTGGTATAATTAGTTGGGAAGAGGATCGATCTAGGTACTGTATACGTAGAAGCCATTTCATGGGGCTAGGTATTGGGCTCTAATAGCCTAAGGTAGTCTTGCTATAGGCTATAAAATCTTTTCCGATATTCACAAGCAATAACTGCCATGTTGCGAGTGTGCACCGTACATCTTCTTTTCTCGAATCTCCTTCAATCAATGGGGCGTTTCATAGCCTCGTCGCATAATAAAGCTGCATTCAATGCTAGTAATGCATGGAGTTTAAGATGCAAGAAGAATCAGTTGATCCCGTCCAAGCTAGGCTCTAACTCACCACCTTCAGGTAAAACATTTGCACCTGCTTGGAACTTAGAGGAATTGGGGGCTGGGCATGCATTCCACTACCAAGGAGTATTATTGATCAAGATATGGATACTACTCTTGAGTAAACCATCCTTATTAATTACAGCATTAACACAAAGACTGCCAACAGGACACTTGCGAAACTCGGCGCAAGCATCGACCCAGCACCATTATCGTTGCAGCCGTCATCATCACCATCGTCACCATCGTCACCATCGTCACCATCATCGCCGTCACCGCCTCCACTTCGACTCTTACGCTTGCAAAGCGTGTTTCCCTGACCGCTGTCTTCACTTGCGGAGGTGATTGTTGGTTGCGGTTGGAATGTCTCTGTGGGATCGTCGTTGTCATTGTCTGTCTCGATAGGTGTGTCGCTATCGTCGCCTGTCTCGGTGGGACTGTCGTTGTCGTCTGTCTCGGTAGGTTCGTCGTTATCGTCGTTACTGCCGCTGCCCTTGCCCTTGGAGCAGAATCCGTCGCTGGTGCAGGTTTCGCCGCCATTGCAATAGCTGCCATCGCTGCAACAAACAGCGCTATTTGGTATGCAATATTCACCGCAAAGCTGTCTACCGGCGTCGCAACCAGCAGCCTCTCCAGTGCAGATTTCGCCCTTGGGGCAGCATCCATCGTCGGTACAGTATTTTCCCGATTCGCAGTAGGACCCCTCGCTCGCAGAGCAGCATTCTCCTGAGCCAGCAATGCAGGATCCGCCGCAGTCGATCTCGGAAGAAGAGCAGGAGGCGGATAAAGCCAACGAGATGCCGCCCACGCCTGAAATGTTGCGGTTTAATGCGCCCTTTCGGCCAGAGAAGCCAGTCAGGCTCGCCGTTGTAAGCCCCAAAAGGGCGAGAAAGAAGAGAAAACGTGCCATGTTGTTGAGTGAATGAGAGAAATGGAAAAAAGGATCCGGTATAACTCGACGCAAATAAGAGAGATGGCAGAACAAGGCTCCGTCGCTCGACTCAGTCGGCGAGGTGCCAGGGTCTTTATACTTCTAACGAACGATCAACAATCGCCTGGCTCGTTGGATCTCTATAACGACGAAAAATCTGCCTTGCTCGGCTAAAATAGAACACACGGATCAAGCCCAGATCGCCATCAAGACCCGAACAATACGCTTAAATTTGCTTACATGCTGGTCAGTGGGGCATATGCAGATCAGAAGATGCTTGTTTTTAGACTCTACCGTACTTGGACTAACTCGGGTCTCTCAGCATGACCTAAAGCAATCTCGGGCTGCCCTTCATCTGCTTTTAGAATCGTGGCTTGACCGACCGTTTCAGCGAGTACAGGCCATCCAGCCATCAGAGATTAAAGCCGTTTTGCAGCTCAAGGACTTGCCGAAAAAAAAAAGCCGACGCTTACAATATTCGCTGAAATGGGTCATAAATTCTATTGACTTTGTTGAAACAACTGTCCCAGGGTGTGACATGCAAGCAAAATAGGTAACGAGTGCGGTGAGACAATGCCACGAGGCGTCACCAGGGTTCTGAGACGGCTTAAAGTTAAGGGACCCGGGAAAATTTGCATTTTTCAGCTCGGCGGGTCACCCGAAAGTGCCTCGCGATGGGGAGCAGGGGGCCATGTTTCCTGCTTGGTTTTTACTCCAAAGAGGCATGAGCCGGTCGATAGTTACTCCGAGGGCTGATGATTGTCAGACAGTACGTGTGTTCGGTCCATTGATCCCGAATCAGTGTGCCTGAAGAACATAGAGACGAAGGATCTTCCTTCCGCGCCTTCCCACCCCTCAACGCCCGGTTCGCTCGGCGATCTAAAAAAGCCAGTCAGGGTCCCAATCAATAAAATCCGCCGTACGCTAGAAAATCTTAATAGTAGACATACTAGAAATAGAGCTCAAGGAAAATTAAGACTACCCTACTTAATTATCTTAAACTCCTCAGTATCCTAGAGTACCTATTAGTTTTATTAAGAGCTAATTAATGCTCTACTTAATAAGATATAATATATATCAGAAGACTTAGATTAATAATATACTAAAATATTAGTTTATAGAAGATAAGAATTATCTTCTTGTATTATTAAGTAATTAATATCTTAGATACCTGCTTAGCCTAAGAAAGAGCTAATAAGAATTTAGCTTAGTAAGGTTACTTATATATAAGATAATATTTAATGCTAGCGCGCTAAAAAAAAATAAGGCTATTAAGCATAGGTAATAGCCTAGTATAATATTATTATAGTATTAAAAGATAAACGTAAGTAAATAATTATAGTAATTATATAATAATATATAAAAAAGTATTTTTAAGAAAAAGGTATAAGATAATAATTATAAAAAAAATATTAATAAGCTTAATTATTAAGAAATAAAAAAGATATACTAGATATAACTATTAGTAATTCCTAAGTAGATCTTTAGTTTTATATAAATGTTAATTTGCTAAGTAATCCCATAGACCTTATAGATTTTACCTCCCTATAAGCGCCTTTAAAAACTATAATTAAAAGGACTTCTAACTCTGCTAACTATAAGGCTAAATTGCCCCTATAAAAGACTCAGGCTATTATAAGAAACTACCTTACTCTAATAAGAGTCCCTTAAATATATTTTATAATACTATAAATCTTATTTTTATAATAAAAAAAATTAATAATAATATCTTAATATAAAAAGGTCTTATTTACCCTCTAAGTAAAGATTATATAATCCTTTTATTAAGTATTTATAAATAAAAAGATATTAATAATCTTATATTATAGCTCTTATTATAAAAAGTAATCTCCTTCTAAGCTTATAAAGATCTAATTAAGGAGGCACTTAATGCCCTCTTTGCTATAGGCCACTATAGCGCTCTAGGAGTATAAGGATTATTTTCTTATTAGTAATAATACTAAGGCTAAAGTTTACTATAAATACTATACTACTTTAAAGAAAGAGAAATTACTAAAGACCTATGCGGGTAATTATATATATATTAGATATAAATCTTAGTATCCTAAAGTACTTAATAGCCTATGTCTTATTAAGGAGAGGCTAATTATACCATAGGCCTCCTTTAGCTATCTCATAAAGTTTACTATTAATAATAAGACCCCGTCGGGGCTTAGCTACTCAAAGCATATAAAGGGCTATATTAATATCTTTCTAAACAAGGTCAAGGACCTTATTACCATAGTCCTCCCTTACCCTACTATACTAATTACCACGAGTAATAGCCCTAATACCACTCTTTGCAGGTTATATATGTTCCCTTTTTAGTTTTTTTTTTTTTTTAGCTTTAGGTATTATAACCCCCGCGGCTACGTCATGTGGTCTTTATAAATCCCTAGACCTAGCGCACCTATTAGGCATTAAACTAATGCTATATGTGACAATCGTATCTTTCCTAAGGGATAAACCTGTGGTGCTGGGTTTATGTTAGCAGAGAGTGCTGGGCATAGTCTGAGCAATGGGGGTGTAAGTTATGTCTAGTAATGTGCTTAAAGGTATTAAGTATAACTAAGTTATATTAATAGCTGAGGTAGCTACTATATTATGATGATTATATATATTCCCAAGTGATAAACTAGTCATGCTAGGTTTATATTAGTAAATAGACTAATCGTATTATACTTAAATAAGGATATATTATGTCTAGTAATATACTTAAAGGTATTAAATATAACTAAGTTATATATTAATAGCTAAGGTAATTACTATATAAGAAAATATAATAAATATATCTTATATACTTAGGTATTTATTAAGATAAAACCTATAGTGCTTATTTACTTATTACCTTTATATTATCGCGAGTAAGCGCAATATATAAGTACTTACTTATATTATAGTAGGTCCTACTTATTTTTATAGTATTTTTATTATATAGTGGTTTTCTACCTTATTAAACCGCCTAGTCTAATACTAAGTTATAATATAAGGTCTCTCTTTTATTAGTCTTATCCGTAAGGCTATATAAGTAGTTATTATTTCTTAACCTAATTAGTCTTATATTTTACTTTCTTAACCTCTTATTAATATATATTAATATAATATCTAGTTATATTTCTAAAAAAAAAAAGAAATTTAATAATCCTAAACCCGCTAATTTTACATATTATTATTATATCTTTATAGAATTTAGTAAATATACTAGTTTTATTATAATACTATATACTTATTATTAAGCCTATAGGGCTATTTATAAGATAATTAATAATAATAAGAAATATAATTTATATACCCGCTTAGGTTATTTTTATAATATAATAGGGGTTCCTTTATATTCTTATAAGTACCTTTTTATTATTATAATATAAGTAGTTATAATTAACTTATTTTTAATATTAAGAATTATTTCTTAGGTAAAGTAAATTAATACTAAGGAACTTATAGTAAAGGAGCTTTTATAGGCCTGCTATATATCCTTAGTATAAATATAAAAGTAGTTAATAGTTTATTAATAAGAGCTAGAGGAGTCTTTAGCTTATTTATCTTAATTATATATATAGTATTTTATTATTAAAATTATTATTAAAATTACTATTATTTATATATTTATATAAGCCAAGATATACATATTATGCATTTAACCAAATAGGTTTAATTAATTAAACCTATAGACTTTTATTTACCGCTAAGTCTAGCGCTAAGCCCTAGCGCTAACTCTTTTTAGGTTTATAGAACTCTAACGCTAACTCTAGGAACTAATCCCTCTAAAACCTATAATACTAATAACCCCTATTTCCTAATATAGCTACGCTTATAGCTATATGGCTAGATCCTAGCTAGCTATAAGATTTCTTTAATCCTCTTATTTAGCGGTATAGAAGGTCTTTATAGTTATTATAAGCGTTATAATTTATACCCTATGCTACTTATTATCTTATAAGTCCTTAAGGAATTTAGTATCTTTATTAATAAGATTTTTCTTTTTTTTTAGCTTTTTTTTAAAAGCCCTTAATAAAAAAAGCTTTTTTTTAATAAAATTAAACCTTTTATTAATATTATAATTAAGTAA